>WFAB01001705.1:0-104531 GCA_018977245.1 Lethenteron camtschaticum
CTCACAGGGGTGACTACTTCCAATAGTTGAGGCACCGCAGCTTCAGCAGAGTCATCCACACTTTACGTGGCAAGATAAAACACTGGTTAGTTTATTAGTATATATATATTTAAAGTGATTTGTTTACTCTTCCTGTGCTCTGCCCTCACATCGTGTTTGTTGTTATTGTGATGTTCTGACCCAGTGCCCCAGCTGGACATCTGTGCAAGAGAACTTCATAGCTCTTTAGATTCCTCCTCCTGCAGTCTTAATACATATCATTCCCGCTCTCCACCTCCTCCTGCTCTCCCCTCCTCCTGCTACCTCCCCCTCCCCCTCCTGCTACCTCCCTTCTGCCCCCTCCTCCTGCTCCCTCCTCCTAGCCAAGTGAAGGAAGCCCCCGGTCCGACCGTCCACTCCTCCGATGGCGCCTCCCCACGGCACGCTTCGTGGCGCTGATATTGGCCGTGCTGGGCGCCCGTCACCACCCCCTCGCCTGTCCCTTGGCCGTGAGTAGCCAACTGCAGTTTCACGTTCAGGTGGTCAAGGTCGTGACGACGTCTCCTCCGTGCTTCTTGATCGTCGCGTCGTCACGAGTCGGATAGCGGGTTGCTACACTCCTACCGGGAGGTTTCACGTGTTTCCATTTGTGCTCCGGTCTCTCCCGCGTCTGTCGCCGCGGCACGCTTCTGTTAACCCGTCGATTCTTGCAGACACTCACCCTCCGACCATCAGGCGCCACTCGCCGTTGAATTACATCGTGGAGCCGCAGGACGACATTGTGATGGAGTGTGAGGCTGAAGGAAATCCAACGCCCAAGTACGCTCCCTCCCTCCCTCCCTCTCCTCCCTCCCTCCCTCCCTCCCCCCTCCCACCCTCCCTCCCTCCCCTCCCACCCTCCTCCCTCCCTCTCCTCCCTCTTGACCCTCCCTCCCTCTCCTCCCTCCTCCCTCTTGACCTNCCCTCCCTCCCCTCCCTCCCCCCCCTCCCTCCCCCCCCCCCTCCCTCCCCCCTTCCCCCCTCCCTCCCTCCCTCCCTCCCTCCCTCCCCTCCTCCCTTCCCCCTCTCCTCCTCCCTCCCTCCTCCCTCCCTCCTCCCCCCCCTTCCCTCTCCTCCCTCTCCTCCTCTCCTCCCTCCCTCCCTCCCTNCTCCTCNCTCCTCCCTCCCTCTGACCCTCCCCTCCCTCCCTCTTCTCCTCCCTCTTGACCCTCCCTCCCCTCCCTCCCCTCCCTNCCCCTCCCCTCCCCTCCCTCCCTCCCTCCCCTCCCTGCCTCCCTCCCTACCCCTCCCTCTGCGCGTCAGGTTCCAGTGGAGTAAAGACGGCCGGCGCTTTGACCCCGACTGTGACCCCCACGTGAGGCAGCGTGGCAACGGCTCCGGCACGTTCACCGTGGAGCGGCGTCCGTGGGCAGCAGCTGCGCCATGGAGGCCTACGAGGGGGTCTACCGCTCGCGGCGGAGAACCGCGACGGCACGGCGCTGAGCGCCAACATCACCGTGCGGCTGGCGCGTGAGTAGCGGCGGCGCCGCGGTGCCGGCCTCGCTACGGCGCTACTCGCTAGCGGCGCTACTCGCCCCGACGGTCTGTTAAGGCGACACGGGGGGGGGGGGGGGTCTTTGTTCCTTGGAGGGACCCAGAGGTGGGGGAAGGGAGGCGTGGCCTGGGAAGGGATATAAGCGTGGTGTGAACACAGAGCGGGGGGCTGTTGTACTCCGAAGTGAAGACGACATCATCGGTCCTCAAGTCCCGGGTCGTCGTCCTGGGCCAGGCAGCCCGCAGCCTGCCTGGTCCCTCTGTGTCGTGTCCCAGAGTGTTAGCGAGTCGAGGAAGGTGGTCACCACCTCATGTACGGTGTTGTATCACTCACCGTTAATACATAGTGTTGCCTCCAAGCTGCGTGTGTGTGTACCTAATTGGAACCCACCGCACTTGTGCCGCAGGTGTCCCGGTGTGGCCCGCGAGAACCCGATGCCCGTCACGGCCACGGAGGGCTCTCCGGCCGTGCTGCGTTGCCACCCTCCCGCGGCTTCCCCCTCCGACGTCTTCTGGCTGGACGGCTGTGAGTACCACGGTGGCTGGGAGATGTTGACTACCTCGCCTGGTAGGCAGGAGGTCTGTGTCTCTCTCTTTCATCATCACCACGGTGGCCAGGAGATGTTGACTACCTCGCCTGGTAGACAGGAGGTCTGTGTCTCTCTCTTTCATCATCATCACAGTGGCTATGAGATGTGAACTACCTCGCCTGGTAGACAGGAGGTCTGTGTCTCTCTCTTTCATCATCATCACAGTGGCTATGAGATGTGAACTACCTCGCCTGGTATACAGGAGGTCGTGGGTTCGATCTCGACCCTGAGGACGCCTGCTGTCGCTGTATATTTGGAGTCTGCGTGTCTCTCTCTCTCATCATCATCATCACAGTGGCTATGAGATGTGAACTACCTCGCCTGGTATACAGGAGGTCGTGGGTTCGATCTCGACCCTGAGGCCTGCTGCTATATATTTCGAGTTTGCGTGTCTCTCTCTCTCATCATCATCATCACGGTGGCTAGGAGATGTTGACTACCTCGCCTGGTGTGCAGGAGGTCGTGGGTTCGATCCCGACCCTGACGACGCCTGCTGCTGTATATTTGGAGTCTGTGTCTCTCTCTCTCGTCATCGTTGCGATGGCTATGAGATGTTGACTACCTCTCCTGCTGTGCAGGTCTTGTTCCTCTCTCCTACGGATGCTGATGTAGATGCAGAGACAACGACTAGAACGTCACATGCCGGGGTCAGCGAGGCGAGCGAGAAGTGGAGTGCATCGTGCCGTGATGTCTCTTTCCAGACGTGTGAATCGGGGGCAAAGCGTCGTTACACGTTGTACAGTCTCGCTTCTGCTGCCATGACTTGTGCTGATGATGCTGATGATGGTGGTGCTGATGATGGTGGTGCTGGCGCTGCAGCCATGCAGAGAGTGCGGCTGGATGCGCGAGTATCCCAGGGCCAGCACGGAGACCTCCACTTTGCCAACGCGCTCCGCAGAGACGTGGACTACTACGTGTGCTGCACCCGCCACCCACGCACCGGCATCGTGCAGCGCAAGAAGCCATTCGGCTGGTCGTCAAAGCCGGTGAGTGGCGGCGGTGGCGGCGGTGATCGCCGGCGCCACGTGTGTGTGTGTACGTGTGTGTGTGTGTGTGTGTGTGTGTACGTGTGTGTGTGTACGTGTGTGTGTGTACTGTGTGTACGTGTGTGTGTGTGTGTGTGTGTACGTGTCTGTGTGTGCGTGTGTATGGGGAGCGGTAGTGTAGTGGTTAGTGCGCTGCACTACGGACCTGGCCACCCGAGTTCGATTCCCGCTCACGGCAAACACCAGTGATGATTATCTGGGCCTNCCCTAGGTCGACTCAGCCTCAAATGAGTACCTGGTGTGGTGTGTAAACATCGCCACTAGGGAGACAAAGGCGGTCGGGCGTGGTGCTGGCCACCCACCCCCTCGTGTACCGTTCCGGCCTTCATAGGTGCTCGCTAACAGCACTTGCCCCTACAGTCTGTTAAGGCTATACGGGGGATCTTTGTTACTTTGTGTGCGCACTTGTTTCAGTCACAGGTTTGGTGAGCCCACGAGCTGCTAACCCAGTAGCCACGATGAGTCAAAACAAACGTCGCTGGAGATCTTCTTTGAAAAGGGAGAAAGACCCAATTGTGACCCCCCCCCCACTCCGCCCGGTCCGTGAAAAAATTGTCTTCCACGAAACGGGTCCCTGGTGCCAAGAAGGTTAGGGACCGGTGCTCTAGACGATGAGAGTTGGGCCTGTCGCCACAATAGATGATCATCTTTGTGGGGGCATAAGTAACCTTGACCGCCACTCCTCGCCTCTGGTTGATGGGAAGGCGAGCTCAAAGTAGCCTGGGGCTTACGGCTTCCCACACCTCACCGCCACGCTCCCACACCCCCTTCAATTCTTTGCTCAGAAGATGAGCCACTCCCTGTTGTTTGTCAGTCTCCTGCCCTGAGTAGAGGGCTGTTTACCCTCATGGTGGCAGGAGCCAGAGCCGGTCCACCGGACCTCCTGAATCCACGAGATCCAGGTGTATTTGTCCAGCTCCCGACAGAGGAGTGGCAGCCTCTCATCCGCAGTGAGCGTTCGAACATTCCACGTGCCACACGAAGTGGCTTTTTGTTGTTTCTGGAGGAACCCGAGGGTAAGATTCAGTCTCCTGGCTCCGCCAAATGGGGTTTGGCCAGGAGACGTCATAGACGCCTGTGCCCCCGCTAGAATATGTTTTTATTGTTTTGTGCGAATTTATTGAAGGTGGAGGGGTGACCAGCCCCTCGCACCTGTCCAGAGCCCCCATTTGGCCGCTGTGGTGGTTACAAACGTGAGGGAAATGGTCGATTGATATTTGCCCTCCCCCACGGCACTGCTGCCCACCACAGCGTTTCATGCCAACTTGCCGAAGACAAAGACCCCCCCCGTATAGCTTCAACAGACTGTTGTTATGATAATTGGTTTTTTACCCTTCTATCTGGCAACAAAACTGACACATTTTTTTCCAAGGAGTCATGTTTGCATAGACCACAATACCTGCGGTCATAATGCAAACAAAAACATAACTCTGATAATGTGTGCACTGTCCTTGAAGTTGATTGGTCCACACCCGAGACAGCTTTCCTTAGAGCCTAGTCTCACATGGTGTTGGACCAGATGAGAGCTCGGGGTGAAGCATTTACACCATTGGAACCTCATTTGCCAGTAAAAAATATGATAATTGGTTTTTACCCTTCTGACTGTTGTTAGCGAGCAGCTATGAAGGCCGACACGGCACACAAGGGGGTGGCCAACACCACGCCCGGCCGCCTTTGTCTCCCCGGTGGCGATGTTTACTACACAACGCGCCAGGCACTCATTTGAGGCTGATTCGACCTAGGGGAGGCCCAGGATCGGTTCAGCTAATCAAAGTGTTGTCTGTGAGCGAGAATCGAACTCGGGTCAGCGGAGTGGAGCGCAGCGCGGTGCGAACCACGACACTGCCCACCCACCCACCCACTCCCTACGCACGCACACACACACAGCTCATCCCTCGAAGAGACGTCCGGTTTTCGTGGAGCCTGGGGTGAGACAAGCAGCAGACTGGTGCTTCAGGGAGACACGCTACTGCTGGCTGCATCGTACAAGGGTTGTACGTACACACACAACAACAACCGCCATTCGCCACTAAGTGGCGGTGACGTCACCACGACGCTTGTGCCAGGCCATGTGCATGTTGAGGCCACGCGAAGTGTCGAACGCCCGCTGGCAGGAGGTCACGGGCAGACCCAGGTGCCAGGGTCGACTGACTGAGATGACCGAGATGACTAGCTGATGCACCACCTGTGCCCCTACTGTACCAACTTGCTGTGCTTTAGCCACCCGGCGCGCCGCTCGTTGTTGTGAGCGTCGCTCCTCCGCCCGTTGTTGGAGGCGACTGCCTCCAACTGCCCAGTAGCGTCCTTCACGAGCCTCCTCCACTGAGGCGATCTTGACACCGCTGGTACCAGTCATCGGCAAGTCCATCAGCTCCACGTCCTCCTGTACCACATCACTCCTCTCTAGCCCGTGCCGCGCCCGTTTAGCTCCCTCTATCCTGCCGAACAAAAGCTGTTTAGGCATACTCTTGAGTCTTTCTGTGTTGCGATCGAAACGTCGTGATTTTTAAAACAAAATTCTATCTACGTGACTTTACCGACAGACACGAAAGCTGTTTAGGCATGCAGTATCTGGGCCAACGCAGCCGTGCCTGCCGGAGGAGCTCACCGATGGGACTTTGTCCAGATCTTGCAAGGATTTGTGAGCTCCTCACACAATCCAGCCTGGTTAAACCCAGGATGGATCGTAGGCAGGCCAGCCTAAATGTTTCTAACCGGCAAAGATGTTCCATTAGGGGGATCCAGGTTTTGCAAGCGTAGAGAAGGGAGGGAATGACCGTGGCTGAAAAGACCTGAAGCTTCGTGCGGAGTGACAGACCAGGTAGCTTCCACACAGCGTTACGCAACCGATGAAAATATATTGCCGCTCGACTGATTCGGAGACCTCTGCTGTTAAACCAGAGCCGGTCATAGCACACTGCCCAGGTATGGGAAACTCTTCACTTCTCCACAACTGCCCCATCACCAATTAGGAGTTGTGGGGTGGAGTGCCCGATGGTACAAAATACCCAGGCAGGTGCTTAGTTTTGGTGGGTCTGATGTAAGGCCCCACCTCTTAGTGGCAAGCTCCAGGTTCAGCAGCAGCGTCCCAACTCTTCCTCTGAGTGAGCAGCAATTACCAGATCATCGGCATACATAACGCAGTTGACCAATAGGGCGCCATCCCTTGACCGCACCCGGGCATCGATCAGCCTCCCATTGTATCTGTACCAGATGTAAATTCCTCCGGTACAGCCATCGAAGGCTTCACGAACTACGTGGTCGAAGATGTTCAATAATGTGGAGCCACTGTCGCACAACAAGGTAAACAGGGAATGATTCCGACTCCCGGCCACGTAGTTTTACCCGGGCCCACTCGCCATCTGAAGGTCCTTAATGATCGTGAGCAGAGGGTCACGCACGTNCACACACACGTACACACGTACACACACACGCACGTACACACACACACACACGTACACACACGTACACACACACGTACACACACGCACGTACACACACACGTACACACACACGCATGTACACACACACNTACACACACTACACACACGCACTACACACACTGTACACACACTACACACACACTACAGCACACACACGCACGTACACACACACGTACACACACTNCACACACACTGTACTACACACACACCACACGACTACACACTACACNCACACNCACACACGTACCACACNTACACACATACACTATACCACACTACACNCACTACACTACACACNCACGTACACTACACGTACACNCACTACACNCACACTATACACTACACACCACACTATACACTTCACTATACACTACACTCTACACTACACTATACACTACACGGCATATTCCACGCCGGTTTCGCACNCCCGCCCCGTGCGTGCGTGTGTGCGTGCGTGTGTGTGTGTGTGCGTGTGTGTGTGTGTGTGCCCCCGTGCGTGCGTGTGCGTGTGCGTGTGTGTGTGTGTGTGTGTGTGCNTGTGTGTGTGTGCCCCGCNTGTGTGTGTGTGTGCGTGTGTGTGCCCCCGCGTGCGTGTGTGTGTGTGTGTGTGTGTGTGTGCGTGTGTGTGTGTGTGTGTGTGTGTGCGCGCAGCCCCACGCCGCATCTCCGCTGGGCCAAGGTGGCGGGGAGCTCCGATGGCCGATTCACCTTCGGCGCCTTCAACCGGACGCTGGCGATCCACCACGCGCTGGCGGCCCACGCCGGCGCCTACCAGTGCCACGCCGCCAACAGCGAGGGCAGCGCCCGGCACACCGTCACCGTCACCGTGGAAGGTGACTCGGGGCCACGCAGCGGCGGGAGCGGCGGCACGACGGTTAGCGAGCCCTGCGGCACAGCAGAGGTCGCAGCCGGGTACCCCCGATACCCGTACCCTACCCGACTACCCGGCTACCCGTATACCCTACCCGATACCGTACGCTACCCGTACCCGATACCCGTACCCTACCGATACCCGCTACCCGTACCCTACCGATACCCTACCCTACCGATACCCGGCTACCCGTACCCGGCCGGGTACGGGTAGGCCGTGAGTCACTTGTGAGTTTCCGTTTGTCACTCATTTCCCAACGTCTTGTCTCTTCTCACAATTCAAGTTCCTAGAATCAACCCACCCGCGCCTGCAACATGGCTTCATCCCAGAGGTCGTAACCGGGTACCCGATACCCGTACCCTACCCATACCCGGCTACCCGATGCCCGGACGGGTACGGGTACTCGTTTGCGACCCTGGTGCGGCCGGGTACGGGTAAGGAATCAAAACCCGTTTGCGACCTCTGCAGCCCAGGTCCCGGCGACGATTATCTCGACCGGTCACGGGCCTCTCCTAGGTCAACTCGACCTCAAACGAGTACCCCCCTCCTCCCCCTGCTCCCCCCTCCAGCCAAGCCGTACTGGATCACTCCGGAGCCAGAGGGGCGCTTCTACGCACCGTGGGACACGGTGAGGCTCGCCTGCCTCGCCGACGGAATCCCCAAACCGCTCGTCCGCTGGTTCTTCAACGGCGTCCCCATCAGCGGTGAGGCGCCTCCTCGCCCGCTCGTCCAAACCTACGCGCTCGCTCACACGCTCAGCCGCTCTCTCGTACGCTCACTCGCTCACACGCTCGCACGCTCGTAGCCTGAGAAGGGGTTTTCCCCTTTTTTTGGCGACAAAACAGCTGTGTTGAGATGTTAAAACACCAAACTGAAACCTTTCACAAGAAATCGTGTCACTGCATTAACCACATATACTAGTGGTCAGGATGCAAACAATAAACATACTCTGATAGTATATCCCGAGGGGCCACTTTAGCTACCACTTGTGACAGGAGGTCATAGAAGGCATCTGACTCATCGACCTTGCCTGCAACCCTCCACGGATGTTCATCTTCGGTGGGGGCATATGTAACCATGACCACCACTCCTCGCCTCTGGTTGATGGGAAGGCGAGCCCAAAGTAGCCTGGGGCTTACAGCTTCCCACACCTCATCGCCACGCTCCCACGCCCCCTCATTCTTTTTTCAGAAGAGCAGCCGCTCCCTGTTGTTTGGCAGTCTCCTGCCCCGAGTAGAGGACTGTCCACCCCTCATGGTGGCAGGAGCCAGAGCCGGTCCACCGGACCTCCTGAATACCACAGAGGTCCAGGCGGTACCATTCCAGCTCTCGACAGAGGAGTGGCAGCCTCTCCTCCGCAGTGAGCGTTCGAACATTCCACGTGGCCACCTGCAGTGGTTTTTGTTGTTTCTGGAGGAGCCCGAGGGTAAAGATTCAATCTCCTGGCTCCGCCAAATGGGGTTTGGCCAGGAGATAGTATGATGCATTGTCTTTCAAACTGATTGGTCCACACCAGAGGCAGCTTTCTCTGGTGTGGACCAATCAGTTTCTGTGAGTTTCACAGTTTCAAAGACAATGCATCATACTACTATCAGAGGATTTATTGCTTGCATTCTGACCACAAGTATTGTGGTTAATGCAGTGACATGATTCCTTGTGAAAGGTTTCAGTTTGGTGGTTTAACATCTCAACACAGCTGTTTTGTTGCCAGAAAAAGGGGAAAACCCCTTCTCATATTTTGGTACTGGCAAAGGAGGTCCCATGATTTAGCCACTCACAGCCTATCACACTCACAGCCTATCACACGCCTACGCTCACTCACAGCCTATCACACGCTCACTCACAGCCTATCACACACCCACGCTCACTCACAGCCTATCTCACTCACAGCCTATCTCACAGCCTATCACACACCCACGCTCACTCACAGCCTATCTCACTCACAGCCTATCTCACTCACAGCCTATCTCACTCACAGCCTATCACACACCACGCTCACTCACAGCCTATCTCACTCAGCCTATCTCACTCACAGCCTATCTCACTCACAGCCTATCACACGCGCACGCTCACTCACAGCCTATCTCACTCACAGCCTATCACACACCACGCTCACTCACAGCCTATCACACTCACAGCCTATCACACACCCACACTCACTCACAGCCTATCACACACGCTCACTCACAGCTGATTGCACACTTAGTCAACCAATCACAGAGCCTACCGAATTCAGCCAGATTGTGCCAAATTGTGATAATAATGCCAAATCACACCGCGCAATACCAAGTCGCAATACATTTTGCCAAATTCTTCTGATAATAATCGCGTCAAGACCCCGCACACCACATCACACCACAACACAACACCACCACACCACCACACCACACCACCACACCACCACACCACCACACCACACCACACCACACACCACCACACCACCACACNACACCACCACACCACACCACCACACCACACCACCACACCACACCACCACACCACACCCACCACACCACACCACCACACACACCACACCACCACACCACCACACCACACCACACCACCACACTACACCACCACACCACACCACACCACACCACACCACCACACCACACCACACCACACCACCACACCACACCACCACACCACACCGTGCCGTGCCGGGTGTGGTGTGGTGTGCGGTGGAGCAGAGGCCCCCGCGGTAGCCGGGCGGAGCGTGGACGGCGACTCCCTGACCCTGAGGCGGCTGCAGGAGGAGGCCACCGGCGTGTACCAGTGCGAGGCCTCAAACCAACACGGCACCATCCTGGCCAACGCCTACGTCAAAGTACCGGGTGAGCGTGGGGGGGGGTAGGGGTGGAGGAGGAGGGAGGAGGAGGGAGGAGGANGGGTAGGGGTGGAGGAGGAGGAGGGAGGAGAAGTATGGGGAGGAGGTGGAGGAGGGTGGAGGAGGAGGTGAGGAGGAGGGTGAGGAGGAGAGGGAGGAGGAGGAGGGAGGAGGAGGGTATGGGAGGTGAGGAGGAGGAGGAGGAGGTGGGAAAGGAGGAGGAAGAGGGAGGAGGAGGAGGAGGTGGGAGGGAGGAGAAGGAGGAGGATGAGGAGGAGGAGGAGGAGGCCCGTGACTGGACAGGCGGCTGTAGGCTGCCCCCTCTAGGCAGGGCACTTTGGACCGACTCCTCTGACGGACGACCCCTCCGGCCGGCTGTCTCTGCCCCCCGCCGCCCCCCCACAGCCGCACCTCCACAGCTGCTGTCGGAGCAGGACAGGCTGTACGAGGCGAGAGAGGGCTGGGAGGTGTACATGGAGTGTGCCGTGTTGGCGTGGCCACCAGCCGACATCCTGTGGTGAGACGCAACGCTGCCCTGGCTGCCTCCTGCCTGAACCTCGTGGTGGCACCCCGGTGTACCGTAGCGCCCCGGTGTACCGTAGCGCCCCGGTGTACCGTAGCGCCCCGGTGTACCGTAGCGCCCCGGTGTACCGTATCGCCCCGGTGTACCGTAGCACCCCGGTGTACCGTAGCACCCCGGTGTACCGTAGCACCCGGTGTACCGTAGCACCCCGGTGTACCGTAGCACCCCGGTGTACCGTAGCACCCCGGTGTACCGTAGCACCCGGTGTACCGTAGCACCCCGGTGTACCGTAGCACCCCGTGTACCGTAGCACCCCGGTGTACCGTAGCACCCCGGTGTACCGTAGCACCCGGTGTACCGTAGCGCCCCGTGTACCGTAGCGCCCCGTGTACCGTAGCACCCGGTGTACCGTAGCACCCCGTGTACCGCAGCGCCCCGTGTACCGTAGCACCCCGGTGTACCGTAGCACCCCGGTGTACCGTATCGCCCCGGTGTACCGTATCGCCCCNGTGTACCGTAGCACCCCGGTGTACCGTAGCACCCCGTGTACCGTAGCACCCCGGTGTACCGTAGCACCCCGGTGTACCGTATCGCCCCGGTGTACCGTAGCACCCCGTGTACCGTAGCACCCCGGTGTACCGTAGCGCCCCGTGTACCGTAGCACCCGGTGTACCGTAGCCCCGGTGTACCGCAGCGCCCCGTGTACCGTAGCACCCCGGTGTACCGTAGCACCCGGTGTACCGTAGCGCCCCGGTGTACCGTATCGCCCCGGTGTACCGTAGCACCCCGGTGTACCGTAGCACCCCGGTGTACCGTAGCACCCCGGTGTACCGTAGCACCCCGGTGTACCGTAGCACCCGGTGTACCGTATCGCCCCGGTGTACCGTAGCACCCCGGTGTACCGTAGCACCCCGGTGTACCGTAGCACCCGGTGTACCGTATCGCCCCGGTGTACCGTAGCACCCCGGTGTACCGTAGCACCCCGGTGTACCGTAGCGCCCCGTGTACCGTAGCACCCGGTGTACCGTAGCACCCGGTGTACCGCAGCGCCCCGTCTACCGTAGCACCCGGTGTACCGTAGCACCCCGGTGTACCGTAGCGCCCCGGTGTACCGTAGCGCCCCGTGTACCGTAGCGCCCCGGTGTACCGTAGCACCCCGTGTACCGTAGCACCCCGGTGTACCGTAGCGCCCCGTGTACCGTAGCGCCCCGGTGTACCGTAGCGCCCCGGTGTACCGTAGCACCCCGTGTACCGTAGCACCCCGGTGTACCGTAGCGCCCCGGTGTACCGTAGCGCCCGGTGTACCGTAGCGCCCCGGTGTACCGTAGCGCCCGGTGTACCGTAGCGCCCCGGTGTACCGTAGCGCCCCGGTGTACCGTAGCGCCCCGGTGTATCGTAGCGCCCGGTGTACCGTAGCGCCCCGGTGTACCGTAGCGCCCCGGTGTACCGTAGCGCCCCGGTGTACCGTAGCGCCCCGGTGTACCGTAGCGCCCCGGTGTACCGTAGCGCCCGGTGTACCGTAGCGCCCCGGTGTACCGCAGCGCCCCGGTGTACCGTAGCGCCCCGGTGTACCGTAGCGCCCCGGTGTACCGCAGCGCCCCGGTGTACCGTAGCGCCCCGGTGTACCGTAGCGCCCCGGTGTACCGTAGTGCCCCGTGTACCGTAGCACCCCGGAGTACCGTAGCGCCCCGGTGTACCGTAGCGCCCCGGTGTACCGTAGCGCCCCGGTGTACCGTAGCGCCCCGGTGTACCGTAGCACCCCGGTGTACCGTAGCACCCGGTGTACCGTAGCACCCGGTGTACCGTAGCGCCCCGGTGTACCGTAGCACCCCGGTGTACCGTAGCGCCCCGGTGTACCGCAGCGCCCGGTGTACCGTAGCGCCCCGGTGTACCGTAGCGCCCCGGTGTACCGCAGCGCCCCGGTGTACCGCAGCGCCCCGGTGTACCGTAGCGCCCGGTGTACCGTAGCGCCCCGGTGTACCGCAGCGCCCCGGTGTACCGTAGCGCCCGGTGTACCGTAGCGCCCGGTGTACCGTAGCGCCCCGTGTACCGTAGCGCCCCGTGTACCGTAGCGCCCCGGTGTACCGTAGCGCCCCGGTGTACCGTAGCGCCCCGGTGTACCGCAGCGCCCCGGTGTACCGCAGCGCCCCGGTGTACCGTAGCGCCCCGGTGTACCGTAGCGCCCCGTGTACCGTAGCACCCCGGAGTACCGCAGCACCCCGGCTCTCGCATAACGTCCACGGTGCGGTCGTTTAGAGTGTGTTGATGGTCGACGATGCGACAGTCGAATCGTCTGGACGAGCTGTACACGCCATTGGAACCTCATTTGGCAGTAAAAAACATGATCATTGGATTTTTACCCTTCTTTCTGGCAACAAAACTGACACCTTTTTACGAGGAGTCATGTTTGCATAGACCACAATACCTTCAGTCATAATGCAAACAAAAAACATAACTCTGATAATACATACATTGTCAGAGTTGTGTTTTTTGTTTGTGTAGTAAGTATATATGGAGGCTTGACGACAGGATCGGAGGCACACTTATTTATTACACCAACACATTTATTACAGGTCACTTGGCTACAGGGATTCTCGACAGCTAACCCTCTAACCTATACCAATTCCTCCACTACGGACTAGGGGAGGCTATCTGTCCCAGCTTGGTTAAGCTGGGATCCCGGCTCCCTGAGTCACCAGACCAGCTTCGTCTGGGCTCTCGGGGCCACGCCACCGGCTTGCCCTGGTCGGCCCTTATAAGGACAGCGAGCCAGGGGAGCTCTGGGGCCTACACTAGCTGGTCCTCCGTCTTCTCTGGTTAAAGCTGAGTCCCGACCTCGAGCCCTCGAGCTCATCACCTTTTATAGGACTCGCCCCGAGGGGGGGCCCGTGGGGGATACACATGCGGACGTCGGTGCGAGCGCCACCCTTGTGTACGGCCGTAACCCCGCCCCTTGTGTTTGTTGGCCATCCGTGGCCATGCATAATCACACCTCAACATTCGTAGCCATGCGCAATTACACCTCTACATCACCCCCCCTGTACAGCTCGCAGCCGTCCCTGGCTGCAAAAAAAAAAATCAGAATAAAGGTGCATCCCTCACAAAAACCCCGTGTGTGTGCCTCGCGTAATTTTTAACAAGAACAAGAACGGCAACAAGAACACAACAAAATGCAACAGCAAGAAGAGAAAAAACAACCCGACGCACCCCCCCCTTGAATAAATACGAATTCCGTAAAAAAAACAACCTATATACATGAAAACTGGCTAACCCACTCGAACCTTACGAATCTCCAGCTCACTGTCTCAACGCGCCTCAGAGGGTCTCAACCTCCGAGCCGTCAGGTCAAGCCGTCAGACACAGCTGACGGGACCACACTCCCTGAGCCATGTGAGCACAGCCCACTAGGCTAGACATACCACGGAGTGTTTTAATCTCCGGGCTGTCAGGTCAAGCCGTCAGACACAGCATGACGGGACCACACTCCCTGAGCCACGTGAGCACACAGCCCACTAGGCTAGACATACCACGGAGTGTTTTAATCTCCGGGCTGTCAGGTCAAGCCGTCAGACACAGCATGACGGGACCACACTCCCTGAGCCACGTGAGCACACAGCCCACTAGGCTAGACATACCACGGAGTGTTTTAACTCCGGGCTGTCAGGTCAAGCCGTCAGACACAGCATGACGGGACCACACTCCTGAGCCATGTGAGCACACAGCCCACTAGGCTAGACATACCACGGAGTGTTTTAATCTCCGGGCTGTCAGGTCAAGCCGTCAGCCATAGCATGACGGGACCACAACGCTCATGTTAAACACGCAACACTCACAGGGCCATCCTGGTCAGGATCTGCGCCCCAAGATAAGTGACAGCCAGCACCACAATTCCAAATCCCTGGCAGCATGTCACCATCGCAATTTAACACCATCACAACACATACACCTCACATCCCGTATCCGTACCCTCATCTCCGAGACTCGCATTGCAGCAATGCAGCTGTACCAACCGAGTGGAGAGAGCAACGCAATTAACGGAAACGCACCCCGATCCATGTAGAACACGAGGAGCATTCCCGCACAAAAGACATCCTACCATCACAACACATACACCTCACATCCCGTATCCGTACCCTCATCTCCGAGACTCGCATTGCAGCAATGCAGCTGTACCAACCGAGTGGAGAGAGCAACGCAATTAACGGAAACGCACCCCGATCCATGTAGAACACAGGAGCATTCCCGCACAAAAGACATCCTACCATCACAACACATACACCTCACATCCCGTATCCGTACCCTCATCTCCGAGACTCGCATTGCAGCAATGCAGCTGTACCAACCGAGTGGAGAGAGCAACGCAATTAACGGAAACGCACCCCCGATCCATGTAGAACACAAGGAGCATTCCCGCACAAAAGACATCCTCCATGCACAACAACGGACAGGAACCAACCAGTGGGTTTGAAACAACCGAACCTGTAATTTCAAAATCCCCTTCAACATTAACCAAATAACACTCTCACAAGCCAAAATGCAAAAAGAACAGAGGGAAAAACCGTCCGCGAGGAACACAAAACCGGAGTGTCAAACTGAAAAAGTTCCTCCCAGCAGTGTCTCCATAGTCGGAACCTCTCTTCAATCACGGACCCCTCTCGCTCTCACCACCGATGCCCTCCCCGCTCTTCTTACTTCAATGGGGGGAGGGAGGCCCGTAATCACAGGGCTGCAGTGGTACGCCGCCAGGCCGGCACACAAGGCCCACAAGGCCGGCACACAAGGCGCAAAGCACACAAGGCGCAAAAGGCGGGAACGCCGGCACGTTGAAGTGGCGTGAAACGCCGGCATGGTGCAAATGGCGGGAACGCCGACACCGCCGAAACGGCGCGAACGCCACAGCCAATTTCGCCATCACTCGCCAACACCCGGCCACTCCCTTGCCACCAGCAGCTGGTCGAGTTGACGGGCGACGTCGTTCCAACTCGCCGTCGATGGCAAGCAGCCCGGGCCCGCAGCCTCTGATGGAGCGCAGCGGTTGGTGTAGATTCCTGCGGGCAGATGTCACCTCCACTCGGCTGTGCGTCGGTGCGAGCGGCCGATGGGATCGCCTGTCGCGGTGGTGATGACGTCGCAGCTTCAGCGACGGCGATGCCGGAGTGGATGTGTAGGCTGGCCACGCCCCGAGCAGCTGCAGCGTCGATGGCGGGAAATTTGACCGCGAGCCGCGTCGGGGTGGCGGGAAACGTCGCCCCGCGCCGGCTGCCGTCGTCGACCCGCGCTGCTCCTCCAGCCCCAGCCGCGTGATCTCCTCCAACGCGGCGGCCGCGGCGTAGAGCAGGTCCGCCAGGCGGGAGTGGGCCAGCCGGAGTCCTTCGGCCGACGCATCCCCCTCCTCCTGTCGTAGCGGCGCGGGCGTACTCGGCCCCGGCTGCTCCGATTCGACCCCGGCCATCTCTGGTGGTGATTCGGCCGCGGCGTCTTCCATCTCCGACTCCCTGGTACGTGTCGTCCCTCGTGTGTCCATCGTTGGACGTTTACTTCTGACCCAGATGTAGTAAGTATATGGAGGCTTGACGACAGGATCGGAGGCACACTTATTTATTACACCAACACATTTATTACAGGTCACTTGGCTACAGGGATTCTCGACAGCTAACCCTCTAACCTATACCAATTCCTCCACTACGGGACTAGGGAGGCTATCTGTCCCAGCTTGGTTAAGCTGGGATCCCGGCTCCTGAGTCACCAGACCAGCTTCGTCTGGGCTCTCGGGCCACGCCACCGGCTTGCCCTGGTCGGCCCTTATAAGGACAGCGAGCCAGGGGAGCTCTGGGGCCTACACTAGCTGGTCTCCGTCTTCTCTGGTTAAAGCTGAGTCCCGACCTCGAGCCCTCGAGCTCATCACCTTTTATAGGACTCGCCCCGAGGGGGGGCCCGTGGGGGATACACATGCGGACGTCGGTGCGAGCGCCACCCTTGTGTACGGCCGTAACCCCGCCCCTTGTGTTTGTTGGCCATCCGTGGCCATGCATAATCACACCTCAACATTCGTAGCCATGCGCAATTACACCTCTACATTTGCATTATGACTGCAGTGGTGAGTGAGTGGTGAGTGAGTGATTCTCACCTGCCTGATCTTGCTCTCCGTACCAGGTGAGTGAGTGGTGAGTGAGTGAGTGGTGAGTGAGTGTATGAGTGAGTGAGTGGTGAGTGAGTGGTGAGTGAGTGATTCTCACCTGCCTGGTCTTGCTCTCCGTACCAGGTGAGTGAGTGGTGGTGAGTGAGTGATGAGTGAGTGGGTGAGTTAGTGAGTGAGTGAGTGAGTGTATGATGAGTGNTGAGTGAGTGAGTGGTGAGTGAGTGAGTGATTCTCACCTGCCTGGTCTTGCTCTCCGTATTAGGTGAGTGAGTGGTGAGTGAGTGGTGAGTGAGTGTATGAGTGAGTGGTGGTGAGTGGNGAGTGAGTGGATGAGTGAGGTGGAGTGGTGAGTGGTGAGTGAGTGAGTGTGGTGAGTGAGTGAGTGATTCTCACCTGCCTGGTCTTGCTCTCCGTACCAGGTGAGTGAGTGGTGAGTGAGTGATGAGTGTGGTGAGTGAGTGGTAGTGAGTGAGTGAGTGAGTGTATGAGTGTATGAGTGAGTGGTGAGTGAGTGTGTGAGTGAGTGATTCTCACCTGCCTGGTCTTGCTCTCCGTACCAGGTGAGTGAGTGGTGAGTGAGTGAGTGAGTGTGATGANTGAGTGGTGAGTGGTGAGTGAGTGATTCTCACCTGCCTGGTCTTGCTCTCCATACCAGGTGAGTGGTGAGTGAGTGGTGAGTGAGTGTTGAGTGAGTGAGTGGTGAGTGAGTGGTGNTCTCCGTCAGTGAGTGAGTGGTGAGTGAGTGGTGAGTGAGTGAGTGATGAGTGAGTGAGTGAGTGTTTCTCACCTGCCTGGTCTTGCTCTCCGTACCAGGTGAGTGGTGAGTGAGTTGGTGAGTGAGTGTATGAGTGAGTGAGTGGTGAGTGTTTCTCACTGCCTGGTCTTGCTCTCCGTNCCAGGTGAGTGAGTGGTTGAGTAGGAGTGGTGAGTGNTGGTGGTGAATGAGTGGTGGTGAGTGTAGTGGTGAGTGAGTGAGTGAGTTGGTGATTGAGTGGTGAGTGATTGAGGAGTGGTAGTGAGTGGTGGTGTTGGTGAGTAGTGGTGAGTGAGTGTATGAGTGGTGGTGAGTGAGTGGGGTGATGAGTGAGTCTGTGTGAGTGATGGTGGTGGTGTGAGTGNTGGTGAGTGGTGTGGTGTGAGTGATTCTCACCTGCCTGGTCTTGCTCTCCGTACCAGGTGAGTGAGTGGTGAGTGAGTGAGTGGTGAGTGAGTGGTGAGTAGTGGTGGTGAGTGGGTGAGTGNTAGTGNTGGGTGAGTTNGTGCGTGGTGGTTGGTGCTGAGTAGTGGTGTGAGTGAGTAGTANTGGNGAAGTGNGTGGTGNGTNGTGGTGAATGAGTGAGTGAGTGGTGGTGAGTGAGTGAGTGAGTGAGTGGTGAGTGTTTCTCACTGCGGCGTTCTCCGCGTCAACTAGCATGGGGTATCTGAAGCTGGCTCGTGACCCGAATTTTCGCTCTCGACTCAAAGCAAAGTATCAGCCGAGAGACGGCTCGTGTCTCGAAACACTCGTTAGTTAGGACACTGGTAAGTGAAGGTACCACTGTATGTGGGTGGCTTCGTGAACGAATCTTTTGTCGACAGCCAGTGGGCTTGCAAAGTACCTTCGTCTTAGAGGAATCCATTTTGCGTGAGGCAGTTTGTGTGATTTGCCACTGAGCTACGGATGCCTCGGGCACTCTTAGTCGCGAGGACTGTACCTACGTTGAACTTCTTTCGCACCCTACGTGGCCAAACACGCTCATCGGAGTTTAGTCGGTTTCGTGAATATCATCGGCGGGTTTCTCCCCCCCCCCTCTCTCCCGCCTGCACCACACACACCGCCAGGTTCAAGGACTCACAGAGCTTCCGCCTGCAGGGCAAGCGCCACCGGACCTTCAGGAACGGCACCCTGCGTATCGCTGCGGTGCGGCGCGAGGACAACGACTCCTACGTCTGCATCGCCACCAACGACCTGGGCTCACAGCTGCTCCGTGTGCACCTCTTCGTCGAAGGTTGGCAAAGTGCCGGCACCGACATTCACCACTCACCGCACCAGGTACTCGTTTGAGGCCGGGTCGACCCAGGGGAGGCCCAGGACCGGTTGAGGTAATGGTCACCGGGGTTTGTGGCCGTGAGCGGGAATCGAACTCGGGTCGCCGGATTGTAGCGCAGCGCAAACCACTACACCTCCACCACCTCCACCACCTCCACCANCCCCCCCACCCTACCACCACCACCCCACCACCCCCACCCCTACCACCACCACCACCCCACCTCCACCACCACCCCCCACCCCACCACCTCACCACCCCCCCCCACACCACCACCACCTCCCCACCTCCACCCTACACCACCCCTCCTCCACCACCATCCCACCACCCCACCACCTCCANCCCACCACCACCCCCCCCACCACCACCACCACCCCACCACCCCTCTCCACCANCCCCCCCACCACCACCCCACCACTCCACCACCACCCCACAGTGGCGCCGGATGGCGAGGATGACCATGAGGTGGTGGAGGATGATGGCGAGGAGGGAGAGGGCAAGGTGGAGGAGGTGGAGAGGCAGGAGGACGATGAGGAGGAGAGGCAGGAGGACGATGAGAAGGAGCAGAGTGAAGAGGTGGGCCAGGAGGAGGGCGAGGAGGAGGAGGAGAGGCAGGAGGACAGGAGGGTGAAGAGGAGGGCGAGGAGGAGGACTCTGCCACGGGGAGGAGGGCACCACCGGCGACAAGATGTCAGCTACCTCGCCAGGTACGCGGAGGGCGCTGGCTTCCATCGCCTGACCCTGACGATGCAAATGGCCGGGGTCTGCCCAGTGAACTGGGTTTGAAAGACCGTGTTTCAGCCACTCTGTGAATGTCCATTGGCTGGTTAGGTTCCCAAGTGCATGCCCCATTCATGCTGGGATTCAATGTGAAAGGCTCCAATACACTTCAATGTTAAATCCTCCCATAGACTTCAATGTTAAAGTCTCCCATAGACTTCAACGTTAAATCCTCCCATAGACTTCAATGTTAAATCCTCCCATAGACTTCAACGTTAAATCCTCCCATAGACTTCAATGTTAAAGNCTCCCATAGACTTCAACGCCCCCATAGACTTCAATGTTAAAGTCTCCCATAGACTTCAACGTTAAATCCTCCCATAGACTTCAACGTTAAATCCTCCCATAGACTTCAACGTTAAATCCTCCCATAGACTTCAATGTTAAATTCTCCCATAGACTTCAACGTTATCCTCCCATAGACTTCAATGTTAAAGTCTCCCATAGACTTCAACGTTAAATCCTCCCATAGACTTTAATGTTAAAGGCTCCCATAGACTTCAACGTTAAATCCTCCCATAGACTTCAATGTTAAAGGCTCCCATAGACTTCAACGTTAAATCCTCCCATAGACTTCAATGTTAAAGGCTCCCATAGACTTCAACGTTAAATCCTCCATAGACTTCATGTTAAAGTCTCCCATAGACTTCAACGTTAAATCCTCCCATAGACTTCAATGTTAAAGTCTCCCATAGACTTCAACGTTAAATCCTCCCATATACTTCAATGTTAAATCCTCCCATAACTTCAATGTTAAAGGCTCCCATAAGACAGGTAGACAGAGTAGACAGACTCTGTCTCCCCGACAGACCTGTTCTCCACCTGAGGACGGCTGCTTGCGTTGTGGCCGAAACGTCATGATAATTATTTTATTATTTTTATTTTTATTATTTTATTACTTCTCTTCTACGTGATGACTTTACCGAAAGAACCAAGAAGATGAATCCCTGCAGTCACCAAAGCTTTACATCGAAACTTCCAACCTGCACATTTCTCCGCCCCGCACCTGTTTGCAGGGGCGACGGCGCCGTCAGCGGCGCCAGCGGGCGGGAGGCCGTCACCAACGGGGTCTCGTGTCTCGGCGTCACGGTGGCCACGGCTCTGCTGCTCACGCTCGTGTCGCCGATCGCGTGCGCCGCGTGGCGCTACTCCATCGCCGGCGCCGGCTTCGTTTGGTGACGGTGCGAAGTGGGAGCGTGTCGGTACGGCGAGCTGCTTTGTGATCTGCCGGGGTCGACGTTGGTGTTGCATCGCCTCGTTGCGTCGTAGACACCGGAGGAGACGTCTTGAGGGAAGCGTTTCTGTCTTACTCTCGCAGTCTTTACCATCGTGACACCTCCAATTCGATGTAAAGCTTTCGTGACTGCAGGGATTCAGCTTCTTGGTTCTTTTGGTAAAGTCACGTAGAAGGGAAATAATAAAATAATAAAATAAAACAAAATAAAATACAATTCTCACGACGTTTCGGCCACAACGCAAGCAGCCGTCCTCAGGTGGAGAACAGGTCTGTCGGAAAGACAGCGTCGTGGCCGAAACGTCATGAGAATTGTATTTATTATGTGAAATTATTATTATTTAATTATTTCCCTTCTACGTGACTTTACCGAAAGAACCAAGAAGATCGTGATGATCTCTTTGCATTCAACGTTGTCTCTTGCTCCGCCTATTAGCATTGTCGAGTTTCGTTCAAAAAATGCAAGCGCTGTGTGCCCATGACGTGTCGCAAAGAGCCGCGTTGTACAATTTTAAACGCGAGTTGCGATAGAGCCATTCCCTGAAGTTGTTCCGTGCTGCTGCTGAAGACGTCATGATGGTAATAAAGGCGGCAAGTTGAACACTTCATTGGACTGGAACTCCTTGATACAAATGTATCACTTATATATACAATTATAATCAAAAGTCATCACAGGTCAAGCTAATTCTGAATGAAACTTATTAATGTATATAAATGTTGGTTGGAAAATCCTCCATTATGTGAATTGGCTGTACAGGATTTCCCTCTGTCATAAATGACATGTTTTTGTACGTACCTTTTTTTTGTCATCGCTTATGTTTGATATTATTGTTTTAATACCTCAATGCGGTTTTAAACCTAATGCATATCCATATCGACCCACATCTCCTGTTTAGGAGTGTACACGTCTGAAAGTCCACTCTTTGGCAGGCGCTGTATTGAGAACTCGTGGTTGTGAATATTGCCACGATGCTGCTGCTGATGGTGGTGGTGTCAGTGGTGGTGACATTCGTGATGATGACATTGATGACGAAGATTATGATGTTGACGAGAGTAGAAATAACGATGGTGGTGGCGATTGTGAAGAATGCGATGATAGTGGTGGGTGGTGGCAATTTGATTTGATTGAGCTGTCGGGTGGTGTAGGGTTACGCGTGAATATCTACATAACACCTGCACCGCTAAACCCAACGTTAACTAATTATGACTCGTAATATTGGTCGTGGAAGCTTCGTTATTACATTCTATTGCTGTTGTTGATATTGTTATTAGGCCAGAGAAATTAAACAGGCTTTCCCGGGAGGCAATACAAACTGAACAGATAGTCAACACTGACAATCTACCCATCGTTGCCTCTCCGGACAACTAAAATATACTCCAGGTACAGATCATGCGGTGTATCCATATTTAAAAACATTTGTAATCACGTGATTTTTTTATTTCCCCACTCTAACCTCAAACGTGCCCTAGTTCATCGGAGTGCGCTGAGCAAAGTCGAGCCCTGTGTGTGTGTGGGGGGCGAGTACTTCAATCAGGGCTTGCCGGGTGCCGTAGGCATGTGGGGCTGCGAAGTGCCAGGCGACGGTGGTCACACCCACGGAGGGTTCACCTCCGGCCACGCCGATCTCCTCCCACATCCCAGAGGTCGCAACCGGGTACCCGATACCCGTACCCTACCCGATACCCGGCTACCCGTACCCAGGTTCCGTCGCTCTTCCAACCCCGTCCAGATTGCAGTCAGCGAGGGTGCCGGCTCATGGGACGGACGGGCCGGCGTTCCATACTAGATCCAAATCCCTTCCCTTTCGTTGATCGTTGCTGTTGTTATTGTACTGTCCCGTTCCGTCTGTTCATGTTCGTGCGGTAACTCTGTCGCTCGCATTATGTCTGGTCCTGATTCAGCCGGGACGGCTGGTCTTTTACACCGGGGGGGGGGGGGGGATGATGTAATGCGAGCGTAAGCCAGGTTTCGCCGCTCAGCTCTGGGCCAATCGGACGGCCCGGAGTATTGGGGGCGGGGCCCAGTAAGGTGGGCGTATGGGGAGGTCTGCCGCCCACCTCCGGTCCAATCGGATGCCTGGATGATCAGGGGCAGAGCCTAGGGGCGGAGCCGGGGAGGGGGCGCTAAGTGAAGGGCGTGATCTGGAAGGTTCGGAAAGGGCGTCGTGGAAGGTGGAGACGGGATGACGAGAGAGGGGAATATAGGGGGGGATCCGGAAGAGGCTCGTGGGAGTTGGCATAGACTCGAAGTGGGACCACGTCGAGCCGTGGAAGGTCTCCAGCGCCATCGGCCACGTGGCTGGAGACGGCTCCAAGCACACCGTCAGCCAGCGGTGTGCGGGAGTGCTACTAATGGCAAGAGCGCGCGGGGCGCGCCAGTGAAACAGCCGCTCCGCGGTCGGGACTGGCGGAGTGTGAACGACATGACAATAATACAGACAGAGACGGAGATCAAGCTGCGTGTCGTCAAAATCCTTTATTACAATTGTCTACACCTCCACGTCCCTGCCTCCCCTCCCTCCCTCCTCACTCCCTCTCCCCTCCCTCTCTTTTTGTGAAAGCGCACCATGCAGTTTATTAACATAATACAGCATTTCCAGACATTCCAAATGCTACGTACACATTCAGGTTTAGTCACGACGTCCTAAAGTCCAGTGAAAAACACGTTTCGTGACAATAGCTAACATACTACGTGTGTGATGTGAGGTTACACCTGGATGATGATTGGCTCTGCCGGCCTCAGCCCGCAGCCAATGGGGAGTCGAGCCAGGGGCGTGGCCCTGGAGCTGGACAGTATCTTCGGGAAAGTTCCAGCGGTGTGGCTGAGGATTGGCTGCGTGGTATCACGTGGGCCAGGGATTATAAGGGGTCGAGAAAGACGGCACGTGGTCAGTGTGCGGAGGAACGAGGGGGAAGCCACATGGCTGGTGCCGTGGTCCGGAGCCAGCGGCAGNCTCTCTCTCTCTCCCTCACGCTGTCAGCCAGCAGCGTGAAGGAGTGAGGGAGCCGAGTGTACGAATGCGGTGGAAGGCTGTGAACGGAAACGAATAAACAACTCTCAAGTCACGGCTTCGTCTGAACGGGGTTTATTACACGTGTATAGAAAAATGACGCCACGCTTTCAGACGTAAGGAAACGCAATGTAAACACTTTACGTATCAACACACCGACGAAACAACTGTAGCCTCAAGAATTGACCGGGCGACACGGTTGAGCAGTGATTAGCTCAATGCACTACGAATCAGCGACCCGATTTTGATTCCCGGCCAAAGCTACCATCAGCGGCGAGCGATGTGAACAATCCTGCAATGGTCATCCCCCCACCCCAACCACTTCACCAATCCGCACTGACCAGCATGGTGAAGTATGGTCCAGCCTTGCCCCGTGGAGTTCACCTGCACAGGTGTTTCTACAGCTTTGACATTCAGAAAATCAAATAAGAAATACGAGTGGCTAAACTGCCACTCCTTCAACAGTGTGGTATGTTTACAAATAATATTTGCAGGTAATTAAGTTAATTGAATACATTGGGTTTTTTTCGTTTTAAAAGCCTACTTATTATGCTCTCAGCAATTGTATTTCTTTAAATACGAGATGAGGTGGAGTTTTACATCACAGGATCTCATGAGGGATGATGGTAGCTTAGGGGGAAGGTTCTCATTCAGCAGACAGCTGATGATTTAATATCATTATTTTTAAGAAATAACTTTTTAAAAATGGTTATATAAACGACCAATACATGAAATGATCTATCCCAGATTTTAACTCATTGAAATTGGTTCCATGTACCTAAACGCTCATGCAGTACTATGTAACTTGTTGGTAACAACTTTTAATAAGAATAATTCATTACGCAACCTCAACAGAAAGTGTCTTTCTCAATAGCGGTGACTGATTCAGAGAAGCCTTTCTCCAACACGACCAGGTGTTGACAGAACTGGTCTTGGGGGAGGTTCTCATTCAGCAGACAGCTGATGATTAAATTCANTTTTTTTAAGAGATAACTTTTTAAAATGGTTATATAAACGACCAATACAGGAAATGATCTATCCCAGATTTAACTCATTGATATTGGTTCCATGTACCTAAACACTCATGGAGTACCATGCAACAACTTTTAATGAGTGATTTAACTTCTGCACGTTGAATGATGCAAAAAACGAGGGCGTATTGATTGTTCATGCACACAGAATACACTACAATTGGTTGGCAGAATCTGCTGAATACATTTTTTCGTCTTTTTTGGAACTCATTACTTAGTAGAACTACTTTAGCGCTTTGTCATTTTGTACAAAAAGAANCCCCCCCCCTCCCAAAAGATTGCTTTCCCTCTATTGTATTTTCTTTTTTACTTCTTTTAATGCAAATGTTGGGAGTAACAGCATTTTACTCTCTCCCCACCCTCCTCCTCTCCCTCCCTCTCTCTCCCCTCCCCCTCTCCCCTCTCCAACCTCACCCACTGCTCGTCCTCCTGACCCCCTCCCGAAGTGACGAAACGTGTTCCATCTGGGCGTCACAGACTGTTGAAGACGCTCCATCCACTCACGCCCCCTCTGACCCTCTCCCCGCCCCCCTTCCACCTCCTTCCTCCGCCCTCCCTCCTCTCCCCTCTCTCCACCCTCCCCCTCTCTTCCCTGCCCTCGTCACCCTCGCCCTCCCCCGCTNCCCCCCCACCTTCCCCTCGCCCCCCCCACCTCCCCCCGAACTTCTCTGGACCTCCCTCCTCGCCCTCCCCCCCAACCTCCCCCCCATTTTTCTCTGGACCTCCCCCTCGNCCCTCCCCCACCCTGCTCCCACCCTCTCCTCCCCCCACGAATACACCTCCGGGTGTGAAAGGGCCTTGGACATCTTCCTCTCCTGCGCCATCCTCTCCTCCTCGCCTCCCACGCGTCCCTGGCCTCCGTCAACCGTCTCCGTTCGTCCCTCTCCCTCCCCAAACCCTGCCGCCTCCGGCCCCCCGCCGCTGCTCCCGGGGCCCGGCCCTCCTGGCCGGCAGCTGCGGCCTAGATACGCACAGCTGCCTCATCCTGGCCGAGATGTCGGTGATCCTCCTGCGGTCTCCTGCATCTCGGCCCCTCTCCATGGCCGGCGGACGTCAGCGGTCGGATTCTCGCTCGGCCCTCCTGTGCCACGACAGCCGTCAAAAAGTTATCCGTGGGTCTCTAAGAGCGTGGGCTTCTGTGAGTGTCTGGCCAAAACAACCCCTAACTCCTCGTGGTGCTGGGCGGCAACGCTGTGGTGGGCAGTGCCGTGGGGGAGGACCAATTTAGATTGGCCTTTCCCCTCATGGCGTTTGTAACCACTACAGCGGCCAAACGGGGCTGGTAACCCTCCACCTTCAATTAATTACGACAAAACCATGACAGAAATGTTTATTAATAAGCTTGTGCCGGAGGNCCCGAGAGCACAGGCATCTATGACGTTTTCTGGCCAAACCCATTTGGCGGAGCCAGGAGACTGAATCTTTACCCTCGGGCTCCTCCAGAAAGAAAAAACGCTACGTATGGCCACGTCGTATGTTCGAACGCTCACTGCAGAGGAGAGGCTGCCACTCCTCTGTCGGGAGCTGGACCGGTACCGCCTGGATCTGTGGTATTTAGTAGGTCCGGTGGACCGGCTCTGGCTCCTGCCACCATGAGGTGGAGAGTCCTCTTCTCGGGCAGGAGACTACCAAACAACAGGGAGTGGCTCTTCTTCTGAGCAAAATAATGAATGGGGCGTGGGAGCGTGGCGGTGAGGTGGGGGAAGCTGTAATCCCAGGTTACTTTGGGCTCGCCTTCAAATCAACCGGAGGCGAGGAGTGGTGGTCGTGGTTACTTATGCTCCCAACGAAGACGAACAGCCGTGGAGGATGCAGGCAAGGCTGATGAGTCAGATGCCTTCTATGACCTGTCACAGGTGCTAGCTAAAGTGGCCCCTCGGATAGAGTCATCTTGTTGGGTGACTTCAATGCCCGAGTATGTCATGATGCTGGCACCTGGTCTGGAATGGTTGGAAGGCATGGGCCAGATCAGCTCAATAACAACGGTAGAAGGCTGCTAGATTTTGTACAGCCATGGGCTTGTAATTACCAACACGCTGTTCCGGTATCGGCGCATCCACACATCATGGATGCATGCCAGGTCAAAAGCAAGAGCATCTGCTGGACTACATATTGATGGAACAGTGGATAGCGGGACAATGTCCTTGACACCAGAACCTACCGTGGAGCTGATCTGCCCACTGATCATCGACTTGTCATCTGTAAGATGCGCCTGCCATTCTTCCACTCCGGTGGTGGCTGTACACCCAGGACCCATTCAAACCCTTAGTAGCATGGTCTCAGCTAGCTGATAAAAGTTGCAAGCTAGAATTTCATCGTCGCTTGCGGCTGGGTTGGCATCGTCCCCACTCCTCCTGATGTTGAAGGGAAATGGGCGAGGTTTAGGACTGTGGCTCATGCAGCTGCAATGGCTGCTTTGGGTACATGGTCCAGACCTCCCAGAGACCCTGGCTGACAGAGGAGGTGTTCAAGCTGGCTGAGAAAACGTGACAGACCCACTCATCGGCTACAACATCCCACGTCGGAGAATGAGGAGGCTTACCACAGCCTTCGGTCGGAGGTTCGGAGAGCCATGAGGCGCTGCAAGGATGGGTGGTGGTCACGGTTTTCTGAGGAGATGGAGTCTGCCTCAATGGCCCGCGATCACAAATCGCTCTTTAATTCCATAAAAAAATGGAACCTGCAGCGCCACATCTATTACCATCATTAGGGGAAAGAACGGTGATCCAATCTCCGACCCCAGGAATAGGTTCGCAGATTTGCTGAGCATTTCTGTGAGGTCCTGGGGAGGGAAAACCCTCAGCCGAGAAAACAAAGTGGCAAAAAGTTGGGATGACCCTGCCGAGGCTGCGGTGCCTCAATATTGGAAGAAGTCATCCCTGTGAGTGGCTGGCTGAGGTGCCATCTGTTGAGGAAGTACTGAAGGTGATACATATAAACTGTATATTATGTGTGTATATAAACTGTGCTGGTGGCGGTGCTGGTGGTGCTGANGGTGGTGGTGGTGCTGCTGGTGGTGCTGTTGGTGGTGCTGGTGCAGGTAGTGCTGGTGGTTGTGCTGGTGCTGCTGCTGGTGGTGGTGGTGTTGCCCTGGTCAAGGCCTATGATACCATCAGTAGGCCTGGACTCTCGGTTCTTCTTCGTGCTTTCGGAGTCCCTGACCCTCTGCTCACGATCATTAAGGACCTTCATGATGGTTAGCGGCCCGGGTNAAACTACATGGCCGGGAGTCAGAGCCATTCCCTGTGTAATGCGAGCGTATGTGGGGTTTCACCGCCCAGCCCTAAGCCAATCAGGCACCACGAAGCATCGGGGCAGGGAGGGGTATTATCTGGAAGGTTCTTCGGGAGTGTGGCGAAGGGCGGAGTCTGGGTGACGTTGAAAGGGGATATGGGGGGGAGCCGGAAGGGGCTTGGGGTCAGTTGGTGAGGGCTAGAAGCTGGGCCACGTCAGGAGTCTCCGCGAGCCATCGGCCCCGTGGAGACGGCTCCGGCACGCCGCCTGCCAGCGGGCGCGGAGCGAGCGGAGAGCGGAACGCGAGCTGTCCGTGACGAAAAGATAAAGAGACGGAGACACAGTCGCTTGTCGTCGACCTGTTTATTACACCTGTACACCTTGGGTGCGACAGGGATGTCCTCTGGCTCCCACATTATTTAACATCTATTTTGACCCCGTAGTTCGTGAAGCCTTCAATAGCTGTACCNGGAGAATTTCCATTTGGTACGGATATAATGGCAGGTTGATCGATGCCCGAGTGCGGTCAAGGATGGCTCCCTATTGGTCAACCATGTTGCATATGCCGATGATTCGGTAATAGCTGCTCATTCAGAAGAGGAGTTGGAGACGTTGCTGCTTAGACTGGAGCGTGCCACTAAGAGGTGGGCCTTACCATCAGCCCCACCAAAACTAAGCACCTGCCTGGGTATTTTGTACCATCGGACACTCCACCCCACAACTCCCAATCGTGATGGGCAGTTGTGGAGAGAGTGGAGAATTTCCCATACCTGTGCAGTGTGCTCATGACCGGCTCTTTAAAGCAGAGGTCTCACTCCGAATCAGTCAAGCGGCAATATCTTTTCATCGGTTGCGTAACGCTGTGTGGAAGCTACCTGGTCTGTCGCTCCGCACGAAGCTTCAGGTCTTCTCGCCACGGTCATTCCCTCCCTTCTCTACGCTTGCAAAAGTGGACCCTCCTAATGGAGCATCTTCGCCGGTTGGAAACATTTATGCTGGCCTCCTTACGATCCATCCTGGGTTTAACCAGGCTGGATTGTGTGAGGAGCTCACAAATCCTTGAAAGATCTGGGCAAAGTCCCATTGGTGAGCTCCTCCAGCAGGCAAGGCTGCGTTGGCTGGTCATGAAGCCCGCAAACCCTGCCACCGCATGCCTAAATCGCTTTTATTCGGCCGGATAGAGGGCGCTAAACGGGCGCGTCACGGGCTAGAGAAGAGATGGAGTGATGTGGTACAGGAGGATGTGGAGCTGAGTTGACTTGCCGATGACTGGTACCAGCGGTGTCAAGATCGGCCTCTGTGGAGGAGGCTCGTGAAGGACGCTACAGGGCAGTTGGAGGCAGTCGCCCTCCAACAACAACAGAGGGCGGAGGAGCGACGCTCACAACGAGCGGAGCGCCGGGTGGCTAAAGCACAGCAAGTTGGCACAGTAGGGGCACAGGTGGTGCATCAGCCAGTCATCTCAGTCAGTCGACCCGTGGCACCTGGGTCTGCCCGTGACCTCCTGCCGGCGGCGTTCTACACTTCACGTGGCCTGGCACAAGCCTCGTGGTGACGTCACCGCGAATGGCGGTTGTTGTGGTCCTGGTGCTGGTGCTGGTGCTGGTGGTGGTGCTGCTGGTGGTGGTGGTGCTGGTGGTGCTGCTGGTGCTGCTGGTGGTGGTGCTGGTGGTGGTGCTGCTGGTGGTGCTGCCTGGTGGTGCGACGACACTCCACACACACAAACACCTCCCCCCCCCCCCCGTCTACAACACGGAGTGGCAGCAACCCGGCGCCATAGCAGTGGTGGCAACACTTCACTCGCCTCGAGGGGAGAGGCGCCACATCAGCGGCGGGCCGCACGGACGTCTCCGAGCGAGGAGGAGGAGGCTGGGGAGCACGCTGGGCCCCTCTTGACGTTGACTCGGCAGCGGAGAGACGCGGGGAGGGAGATGGCAGAGAGAGGGGGAGAGAGGGTGAGAGATAGGGGGGAGATGGGGGGAGAGATGAAACATCTCCTGCTANTGCTGCTGCTGCTGCTGTCGCCCCTTAAACTCGCGCAGTGGATCGTGGTGAGTACGTCAGGAGCTGAGCGAGTGCCGTGACAGGGGCTCTGCGACTCACTCACCACGCGAATCTCGACTCACTCATCGCTACGCGGCCTCCGTACCGCCTTCTGTAAAAGATAACGCGTTTAGGTGATGGTGTTCAATGTATTAATAACTAACAATCTCTCTCTCCTGTGTCTCGCTGTGTCTCTCACTCTCTGTGTCTCTCTCTGTCTGTGTCTCTCACTTCTCTCCTGTGTCTCTCTGTCTGTGTCTCTCTGTACTCTCTGTCTCTCTCTCTGTGTCTCTCTCTGTGTCTCTCTGTGTCTCTCTCTGTGTCTCTCTGTGTCTCCCTCCTATGTATCTCTCTGTGTCTCTCTCATTAGGGCTAAACGATTTGGGGAAAATATCCAATTGCGATTTTTCTGACAGATATTGCGATTTGATTTGCGATTACATTTTTGAAGTCAAGCTTCAGTTCAATATTCACTCTGTAATAGATTTAAATCATGCGGTGGAGCATTACCACATGATACATCAACATATGAACTGCCCTATATATTCTAATGCAAGGTGAAGAACTTCAAATGTATGAATTGCTTCCAACATGTATTTCAAACATAGGACAATCGTTAAGTTAAATAAAGTTATAATACAAAAAACAAAACAATTCCAACAATAAAGCAATCGGACTTTGCAACCCGCAAAATATCGCAGCCTCCTATTGCGTCATCACATTGCGATTAATCGATTTCAAATCGATTTTAATCGATTTCAAATCGATTAATGGTTCAGCACTTGCCTGTAGGTTCTCCCCCGTCTCTGCGCTGGTTCCAGAGAGGTGGCGCGGCGCACGAGGGGACGTCTCTCTCCTCCCGCCCCTCCGCTCCCTCCCTTCCTCCGTTGCCGATGTCACCACACACACATCTCCATCTATATAAAAGGCAAAGTTGTGGATGTGTGTGTCTGTTCAAAATGTTTAGCGTACTTCCCGACATGCTACAAACTTTAAATTTGCCAAGTGGGTACTTTCCAGACTGTACACCGTGCACAAATTATAAAATAGATTTTTGTTATTTTGGGGGGGGTTAGACTCACAGAGACTCTGAGTCTCTGTGAGTCTCTGCGAGTCTCTGTGAGTCTCTGAGTCTCTGTGAGTCTCTGTGGGTCTCTGTGTGTCTCTGTGGGTCTCTGTGGGCACACACAGTNACACACACACAGTCACACACACACAGACACACACACAGNACACACACACACACACAGCACACACACACAGCCACACACACACACACACACACAGCCACAGNCACACACACACACACACACCACACACACAGCACACACACACACGCNACACACACACACAGCCACACAGCCAAACACACACAGCTACACACACACAGCCACACACACACACAGTGACACAGCACACACAGCCACACACACATACTTGAGGCTGAGTCCTAGGTGGACTCAGCCTCAAGTGAGTACTTTGTGCTGTGTGTCAACAATATATATTCATACTTCCACTGGGCGTGGTGCTGGCAACCCAACTCCCAGTGTGCCGTGCCGGCCTTCGTAGGTGCTCGCTGACAGCACTTGCCCCAACAATCTGTTAAGGCTACACGCACGTGGGGATCTTTGTCTTTGTATTAACGGGATATGCAGATGAGGGTGGTACTTGTGAACAAAATGTTCACAGCCTCTCTCTGTGTGCGACGCTTTTTGCGGGTGACTGTCATTAATTCTATATTTAAGCTTTCGTGACTGCAAGGATTCACTCTTAGTTCTTTCGGTAAAGTCACCACGTAGGTAAAAAATGAAATAAAAATTAATAAAAATCACGACGTTTCGGAAGCAACACAAGTCTCCGTCATCAGCAAATCTGGCTGTGACGGTCCCACCTGATGACAAAGACTTGTGTTGCCTCCGAAACGTCGTGATTTTTGTTTTTATTAAATTTTTTAATTTTTACCTACGTGACGCCGTGCGTACGATGCATCTTCATCGCACCGTGATCTTCGTGATGAACTGGTGATGGGGTGGTTTAATTGCGTCGTTAGTACACGTAGAGCCTTGTGTGTCTACGTTGCGAGTGTGTGTTTGTTGGGGAGCGGTGGTGTAGTGGTTAGCGCTACGCTGCGCTACGAACCCGGCGTCCCGAGTTCGATTGTTCACGTCCAACGCCGGTGACGATTATTTCAACCGGTCCTGTGCCTCCCCTAGGTCGGCTCAGCCTCAAACAAGTAACTGTGTGGTGTGAACATCGCCACTGGGGAGACAAAGGCGGCGGGTGTGGTGACTCCAGTCCCGGGCGAAGCCGGGTAGTCGGCGAGTTCTGAATAAGCCGAGTAGAGGTCACAGCAGATACCTGCTGGCATTGACTTGATATCAAACCTATGTCGGGTCTAAATTTCGATTTAAAGCTTTCGTGACTGCAGGGATTCATCTTCTTGGTTCTTTCGGTAAAGTCACGTAGAAGGGAAGTGATAAAATAATAAAAATAAAATAATTCTCACGACGTTTCGGCCACAACGCAAGCAGCCGTCCTCAGGTGAAGAACAGGTCTGTCAGACGCTGTCTTTCCACCACCACAACCATCACCACCACAACCATCATCACCACCACCTCATCACCATCACCACCATCATCACCACCCTCACCATCACANCACCCTCACCACCACCTCATCACCATCACCACCATCATCACATCACACCACCACCACCACNACCATCACCACCACCATCATCACCACCCTCACCATCACCACCACCAACACCACAACCCTCACCACCACATCATCACCATCACCACCACATCACCANCCTCACCATCACACCACAACCATCACCACCACCACTCACCTCACCATCANCACACACCCTCANCACCACACCTCACCATCACCACACCATCACCACANCATCACCACATCATCACCACCACCACAACCCTCACCACCACCTCCTCCACCTCCGCTCCCGACCACGAACTCACCAGGGCGAGATGTCAGCCGAGTTGGCCGCGTCTCCCTCCGCGCGTCTCCCTCCACANGGACGACGACGACGAGGAGGTTGAGGAGGAGCCCAAAGCGCGCGAAGCCGCCTCAGGCGAGCCGCGTCTTCCAACGGCAGGTGGAGGGCCGCGGTGAACAGCTCGGACTTGGAGCGCGCGGCTCAGGGCCGCGGTGAACAGCGCCGCACGCTCCTTGCACGGGCGGTGTTCTAGATGTCTTGTGANCCCCCCCCCCTCCCCCTNNCCTCCCTCCTCCTNCCNCCTNCCCTCCCCCTNCCNCCTNCCCTCCTCCTNCCTNCCTCCCTCCTCCTCCTCCCCNCCCTNCCCTCCNCCCCTNCCCTCCCTNCCTCCCCTNCCCTCCTNCCCCCTCCCTCCCTCCCTNCCTCCCCTCCCTCCTCCCCCCCCCTCCCCCCTNCCCCCTCCTNCCTNCCCCCTCCTCCTCCTNCCCCCCCTCCNCCTCCCCTCCCCCTCCTCCTNCCTNCCTCCCTNCCCTNCCTNCCNCCCTNCCCTCCCTCCTCCCCCNCTNCCCCCCCCCCCTNCCTCCCTCCCTCCNTNCCTCCCTCCCCCCCTCCTCCCCCCTNCCCTCCCTNCCCCCCTCCCCTCCCTCCCCCAGTAGCATTTGGGGAAATGTCAAATAGCGAATTTGGGATTTGATTTGCGATTGAATGTTTTGAAGTCCGGCTTCAGTTCAATGTTCAATATGAACTGTTATTCTGTGAGACAGAATAACAAAAAAGTTTTATAAATTGATTTGCATTTTAATGAGGGAAATAAGTATTTGACCCCTCTCAATCAGAAAGATTTCTGGCTCCCAGGTGTCTTTTACACAGGTAACGAGCTGAGGTTAGGAGCACACTCTTAAAGGAGTGCTCCTAATCTCAGCTTGTTACAGCGAGGGTAACAAGTATTTGATCCCCTGCTGATTGTGTACGTTTGCCCGCTGACAAAGAAATGATGAGTCTGTAATTTTAACGGTAGGTTTATTTGAACAGTGAGAGACAGAATAACAAAATCCAGAAAACGCAAGTCAAAAAGTTATAAATTGATTTGCATTTTAATGAGGGAAATAAGTATTTGCCCTGCAGGGTAGCTCGCAATGGCTGCTAATCATCAAACTCAGGTTCCTGGGTTCATAGTGCAGCGCACAAGCCGCTGTTCCCTCTACACAACATCGATAAAAAGGGTAAAAAAACAATTACATTGGAAGGATGTTATTAACCAGGTAAAACCTTACTGTTTATGGAGCTCTCAATACTCTGATGCACTGTTTTTGAGTTGTGCGCCTTTTGGCGTCATCTGGTCCAACACCAATGGAGACTAGGCTCTAAGGAAATCTGTCTCGGGTGTGGAGCAATCAAATTCAAGGACAGTGCATATCATTATCATCACAGAGTTGTTTCTTTTGTTTGCATTGACTGCTTGTGTTGCGGTTATTGCAAACATGATGCCTTGTATAAAGGTGTCAGTTTTGTACCAGTTGAAAGGGTAAAAACCTGTTACTGTTATGGTTGTCCCATCATATTTGCCGGGCACTGTCTATTTTGCCAAGACATTGCATCCCGCGTTTGGCATTGCTGCTGCTTTGACAGCTAGTCATGGCGATGTTGCCGCAGTCCACCCCTCTCTAGCGTCCACGCAACGCTCCCCTACCCCCNCCCCCTCTCTCACCACCATATAACCTCCTCACACTTCAGCAAAAACATTTCTTTTCCCACCGATGACGATTGCTTGTGTTGCAAATCGAAACGTCGTGATTTATTTGATTTGATTTCTACCGACGTGACTTTACCGAAAGAACCAAAGAGTATAAATATCGTGAGTTTAATAATAATAAATGAGAATAAACGTTGTAGTTACTGTGCGGACCTGCGCGCCTTATTCGTACGTAAATGCAATTGTAAATCACGAGGCAGTTAGAACTCGTGACAGGTTTTAAAATCACTGTGGAACGTCAATCTCAACCACCACCACCATGATACTAACCACCACCACCATCACAACTACCACCACCACTNCCACCACCACCACCATCACAACTACACCACCACCATCATACCAACTACCACCACCATGATACTAACCACCACCACCACCACCATACCAACCACCACCACCACAACCACCACACCACAACCACCACCACCACAATCATACCACTACACCACCACCACCACCACCACACCACACCACCACCACCACCACTACCACCACCATCATACCAACTACCACCACCACTACCACCACCATCATACCAACTACCACCACACCATCATATCAACTACCACCACGATACTAACCAACCATCATACCAACTACNCACACACACACCACACAAACACACACCACAACCACCACCACCATCATACCAACTACCACCACTACCACCACCATCATACCAACTACCACCACCACAACCACCACCACCACCGTGGTGGTAGTGGCCACCGTGCCGCGCCGAGTGGTTCACTTCAGCGGCGATGTTGAAGGAGCGGTCGCGTGCGGCGACGTCGTTACAGACAGGGCCTGTTTCAGGACGGGCTCCTCGTAGAAACAGCAGCCGAAGCTGCCGCGGTTGTGGTCACCACCGTCACACCGTCACCACCACACCACACACGGACGGTGCGAGCGTCTGCGCTTGAGAGCGTCGCGACCGCGGGTTCCGCCAACGGCGGGGGGAACCACTCGTTTGAGGCCGAGTCGAGCCCGGTCCCGTTCAGATAATCCCATCACCGTGACGGCGACGGTTCAACCTCCTACCTTTGAGTTGCTGCTGCAGTGCAGGATCGCCTTGTGGGGTGAGGGGGGGGAGCATGGGTGGTGGGGTGTGGGGTGTGNGGGTGGGGGTGTGGGGTGGNGGGGGTGGGGGGTGGGGGGGAGGGTGGGGGTGGGGGGGGTGGGGGGTGGGGGGGGGGGGGGGGGGGGGGGNGGGGGGGGGGGGGGGGGTNGGGGTGGGGGGGTGGGGGGTGGAGGGGTGAGGGGTGGAGGGGTGGAGCAGGAGGTTGAGTAGCTGGAGAGAGGAGGAGTGAGTACGCTGGTCACCTTGCCGGTGCTGCTCCCACGTAGGGTTGGCGGAGCGCGCGGGGATCTCGCGTTCCACCACCACCACCAGCTCCTGCTGCTGCCGCTGCTGCTGCAGCTCCTGCTGCTGCTGCTGCTGCTGCAGCTCCTGCTGCTGCCGCTGCTGCTGCCGCTGCTGCAGCTCCTGCTGCTGCTGCTGCGCTGCTGCTGCTGCTGCAGCTGCTGCTGTCTGTAAATGTGGAGGCGGAGGTTCGGCCGTTGCTCTGACGGCACAGCAAGCACCTCTACGAGTCTCCGAGGGTCTCCATGCATCTCTATGTATCTCTATGAGTGTCTCTGTATCTCTATGTACCATAGAGACTCATAGAGATACATAGAGACTCATAGAGATAGAGACTCATAGAGACTCAGAGATAGACTCATAGAGATACAGAGAAACTCATAGAGATACAGAGACTCATAAAGATACACAGAAACTCATGGAGATACAGATAGACTCATGGAGATACACAAAGACTCCACGCGACCACGGGGATTATCTATGCAACCTCCTGCAGACCAAGTGAGGAGTCAACATCTCCTAGCCACAGTGGTTAGACACGCAGACTCCACATACACAGCAGCAGCAGCAGACATCGTCAGGCTTGGGATTGCACCACGACCTCCTGTATCCGAGGCGAGGAAGTCAACGTCTCATAGCCACCGTGGTCCCGTGAGTGTGAGGCGAGTCGGAGCTGTGAGGCTCAACTTGTCTGTTCACCGACNTGGGATGGATGACGCCTCAGGTGGACGCTCTGCGGACACTCACCGCTCACCGCTCACNCTCACGCTCACCGNTCACGCTCACCGCTCACCGCTCACCGCTCACAGCTCACAGCTCACNCTCACACGCTCANCGCTCACCGCTCACGTTCAGTCGCTCACCGCTCACCGCTCACCGCTCANCGCTCACGCTCACCGCGCTCACCGCTCACCGCTCACCGCTCACGCTCACAGCTCACACTCACCTCACANTCACCGCTCACGCTCACCGCTCCCACTCACCGCAGACTCGCAGAGCGAGCCGATGACAATTACCGTCTCATTGCGGCCGTGGTGGTGGTGACGGTGGTGGTGGTGGCCGTGGTGGTGGTGACGGTAGTGGTGGTAGACGTGGCGACGACGTCCGTGGTGACGGTGTCCGTGGCGACGAAGTCCGTGGCGACGGTGTCCATGGCGACGACGTCCGTGGCGACGGTGTCCGTGGCGACGGTGTCCATGGCGACGAAGTCCGTGGCAACGACGTCCGTGGCGACGACGTCCGTGACGACGGTGTCCGTGGCGACGGTATCCGTGGCGACGCCGTACATCGTCCACGCCGCTTCCTGCCTCAGCCGTTGCAACTTGGCTCGTCGGTTTTGGAACCAAATCTTGACGAGGAGCCACACGGAGCGCAGCAACAAACCAGCGGCGAGCGCCGGGTCTACGCGTGTCGGTGTCTGCGGGACCACCCCATATCCGCTAAGATCGTAGCGATGGTCTAACACCTGACACGACCCCGTATCCGCTAAGATCGGTAGCGATGGTCTAACACCCTGACACGACCCCGTATCCGCTAAGATCGTAGCGATGGTCTAACACCCTGACACGACCCGTATCCGCTAAGATNCGTAGCGATGGTCTAACACCCTGACACGACCCGTATCCGCTAAGATCGTAGCGATGGTCTAACCCTGACACGACCCCATATCCGCTAAGATCCGTAGCGATGGTCTAACACCCTGACACGACCCCGTATCCGCTAAGATCGGTCACTAAAGCCAACACCTACTTCTGCTCCTACCACCCTGGCGTTGAGGTTACCACCACGTGGCAGAGGTCGCAAACGGGTTTTGATTCCTTACCCGTACCCGGCCGTACCCGTACCCTAACCGTACCCGGCCGGGTATCAGGTAGGGTACGGGTACCGGGTACCCGGTTGCGACCTCTGGGATGAAGCCATGTTGCAGGCGCGGGTGGGTTGATTCTAGGAACTTGAATTGTGAGAAGAGACAAGACGTTGGGAAATGAGTGACAAACGGTGACTCACCAGTGACTCACGGCCTACCCGTACCCGGCCGCACCAGGGTACGGGTAGCCGGGTACCCGGTTGCGACCTCTGCCACGTGGTTGGTGACGGTGGCNGGGGAGTTACCTTGACCTTCTGCGGCGGAATGTTGATGGCGAACGCGAGCAGCAGGCGTCCACGGGTCCAGGTAAGGCTCGCCCAGGAAGGCCTCCTCCAGCCGGGCGCGCTGAGCTGCGCGTCCGTCGTCGGAGGTTGGGGCCGTCAAAGTCGCGTCCCGTCCGGGACGTCGCGAGAGACGTCACGCCGGAGGAGAGTTGGTCAGAGCGCAGGGGGAGGGGCGGTGGAATCGGTTGAATCGATTGTGAATTGTCCACGCCAATTCACAATCAGAGTCGCCATACTGCAGCAGCAGCAGCTGCAGCAGCAGCAGGAGCAGCAGCAACAGCAGGAGGAGAATCCGAGAAGCTGTCAAGCTCTTTGTGCGTCACAGATGTCCAGTAGCAGGGGCACGGGGTAAGAAAGACAAATTTCCCCGCCGTGTAGCCTCTAACAGACTCAGGGGCAAGTGCTGTTAGTAGCGAGTAGCAGCACCTACACAGACAAAGGTCCCCCGTGTAGCCTCTAACAGACTGTAGGGGCAAGTGCTATTAGTAGCGAGTAGCAGCACCCATGACGGGCGGCACGACACAGCAGGGCTGGGTGTGTCCAGCACGACGCCGACCGCCTTAGTCTCCCTGGCGGCGAGGTCTACTACACACCGTCACACCCCCCACACCGGCTACTCGTTTGAGGCTGAATCGAAACGACCGTCACCCGCACATACACCGAGTGAAGACGCTCCTGGCTCGCCGGTTCATCCCTTGGGCGGCTCAGACTCCTCCCAGAGCCGCCGGCGCCGGAGGAGGAGGCGGTGGGAGCCTCCGTGCCGTCCCATCGCGAGCGGCCGCTCCCGCCGGGACGACGGGAAGGAACGCGCCGCGTGGTTCCGCTCGATCCGACGGACGCCGCCGCCGCGAGAGTCTCCGAGCTCGGAGCGCCGGGCGGACCGGCGGAGCGCCGCACACCCGACCCGACCCGACCCCGACCTCATCCTCCGATACGTGGGGGGGAGGCGCCCGCCCAGCGTCCCACCCTCCCGCCCGCGTCGCCCGGAGCGCCGGCGTCACCCAGCAGCGAGAAGATGAGATCCACCTCTGTCCAGGAGGTGGAGCCTCCTCCTCCTCCTGCTCCGTGGTCGCGTCGGCGATGGACTCCGTGGAAGTTGAGGTGGCGCTGGAGGAGGTCACGCTGGAGGAGGTCACGCTGGAGGTCACGCTGGAGGTCACGGTGGTGGAGGTCACGGTGGAGGAGGAGGTCACGCTGGAGGAGGTCACGCTGGAGGTCATGCTGCAGGAGGTCACGCTGGAGGAGGTCACGGTGGTGGAGGAGGCGACGTCCCAGAGGTCCCCTCCGCGGGAACCCGGCAAAGCCTCGACTCCAATCGACTCCACGGGAGAGAGCTCCAGTAGCCTCCGTGCCCCACCTGTCTAACTGATCACACGGGACACACTCCATGGTGTCTAACTCCTCACACGGGACACACTCCAGCACCTTGTCCAACTCATGCCACCACGGGACACGTTCCAGCTGCTGTCCCTCCTCCACCTCCTCCACCTCCTCCCCCCCCACCACACCAAGCCCTTGCAGGGCAACGCTCCGCTGGTCTACGTGGAGCTGGCTGTGAGCGCCGCCACCACCGTGATGATGATGACGATGAGTCTCCACGTCCTCTGGGAGATCCATCGCTTCAACATTCACGGCATTCTCTGCCCTNGGGGGGGGGAAGGGGCGGTTTGTTTAAAATAAAATTCTCTGGTTCAGCAAAAGGCCCCGGGAGGTGGAAGGAATAAAATACGAGTCAGTCGTCATCGTCCATATCGTTGTCATCATCTGCATCGTTCTTATAATCGTCCGTATCGTTGTGATTATCTACGTCCTAGATTTGAAGCTTTCGTGACTGCAGGGATTCATACTCTTGGGTTTTTTCCGGTAAAGTCACGCAGGTAAAGCAATTAATGAAAGTAAATAAATGAAAAGTTAATTAATAAAATAAATGTAACCAACTTTATTAATTTTGTTTTCATCTATATATATAAAATTGCAAATCTGTCTGTGTGTCTGTCTGTCTGTGTGTCGCGGACCATACGCAGTTTCATTGGACGAAATGTGGGATTTGCAGACACGATTGGTCCGTTTGGTTTTCCACGGCGGTTGCCCCTGGCAACGGGTAGCGACGCATTCGCTGCAGGGTGGACGCCATTTTTAATTCCCGTTAAAATATGCACGCATTAACACGCGACTCTGAGGTAAATTCATCAAAGTTTCACGTCCTCTTCACTCCCCCCCACCCCAATGTGTGCAATTACTATTATAGGGTCGGTAGATAATAAAATTATAGCGATTAGACAGTATTATTGTAGCGCGGGGGGGGGGGGGGGTTAACGGCCCCAGTACCCAGCCTCAGCCGGGTGGCCAATTTAGGCGAGGCCGGAGGCTCTGCACGGTACTAGGCCTCGACACCCACCACACTATAGGCCGTACATACTACTGCACAGCGGCCGAGGAGATCGTGGCTGGGGGGGGGGGAGCAGCCCATCTGTGTATATATGTAAGGTTATTAAGAAATATATTTTTCACCGGGCAACGCCGGGTACTTCTGCTAGTTATTGTATAAAAACTAAATATTTCTTTTATTTATGAAAACTAATTAATTAGTTTATTTTATAAAATAATTAAATTATGTTTTCACAAAATAACATTTTATTTTATGAAAACAACTAATTAATTTAGTTTTCATAAAAGAAAACTAAATAAATTTAGTTATAATTAACTAAATTAATTTAGTTGTTTGCATTTATTTTATTAATTTCGTTTTCATTTATTTTATTTATTGTTTTACCTACATGACTTTACCGAAAAAACCAAAGTGTATTATCTATACCATAGTTTTCATGATCTTTATCACGATTATTCCTTATCATCATTATCCGTGTAATTGCTATCATCACGAATATTATCATTGTTCTAATTATCCTTGTTATTATCCTTATTGTTCATTATTGTAAATATTATCATTGTTGTTACCATTATTGTTCTTAATCTGTCATGATCATTATCATTATTAAACGAGGTCATTGCAAATTCACGTAGATAGGTTCAAATAAAATAACTTTTTTTGTTATTTCAAATAACAAAAACATATTTTTTATTCAAAGAAAATAACACATTTTTTAAATAACAAAAAGATAACAATTTTGTTTATTTAAAATAACACATTTTTTTAGTTATTTATAATAACAAAATAAAATTTATTTCAAACAAAATAACAAACACATATTTTTGTTTCAAAGAAAATAAAAAAATTGTTATTTAAAATAAGACATTTTTTGTTATTTAAAATAACAAAAGAAAAATTTGTTTCAAACAAAATAACAAAAACATAATTTTGTTATTTAAAAAATAACAAAAAAGATTATTAAAAAATGTGTTATTTAAAATATTTTCTTTGAACCTATTACGTGACTTTACCGAACAACCCAAGAATATGAATTTCTGCAGTCACGAAAGATTTAAATCAAAATCAACAACAATAACACTTTAAGTGAATAAACAAATTAAAGTTTAAACCGCTAGGCCGAAGGCTTGAGGCCTACTAACTGTTACTAGGCGAAGCCTGCGGCGTGAGAATCATCAAATTAGTTAAAAAGCACTTAAGATTAAGGGGTGACTGAAGATCTGCCAATCTAACGATCTCTGTAAAATTAAGTATTAAACACCTTAGATGAGTAAACAAATTAAGTTTAAACCGCTAGGCCGAAGGCTTGAGGCCTACTAACCTACTTCTAGGCGAAGCCTGAATGCTCAATGCCGCTGAACTGATGAAGGATGTTCCATGAGAACATTGCCGCAGGAAACCCGATGATCTATGAAGCTCTTTAGCCCGCACATCCACACAGACACATTGCAGCGATTCTTACTGCTAGGAACCTCCTGTCACACCAGCCGCAGGAGATTGTTGTGTCCGTGTGCATCCAATATGGAGGGGAGGGGCTGGGTGAGGGTGAGGGGAGGTGGGGANGGTNGGGCTGGGTGGGGGNGGGAGGGTGGGAGGGTGGAAGGGCTGGGTGGGTNGGTGGGTGGGTGGGGGGGGGAGGGGGGGGAGGGGCTGGGTGGGGGGGGTGGGCTGGGTGGGANGGTNGGGCTGGTGGGGGTGGGANGGGCTGGGTNGGGAGGGGAGGGGCTGGGTNGGAAGGGGCTGGTCACCCGTGGTGCCCTTATAAAACTCAACGTTTGACCTACTCACGCCGGCTTGTGCCCGCCCTCACAGTCGGGCATATTTGCGGAATACACCACGCCGCCGTTGACCCTGCAGGCCATTGAGCGAGCAACCCAAAGTGTTCCTAGCAGCTCCCTCCGCAGCAGGAATGTGTTTGTTTTTTAGGTGAAAATAATCTCCCACGTGCTTAGAGACTCAAGTCTCTAATCGCCGACTCTGGCGAGCAGAGAGAGAACTTTAAACTTCTTCACCAGGTCCGAGGACACACCGAATTGTGTGCTGGAGAAGATCAATAACCGACAACCCCCTCGATGTTGAACGTGTTTACAAACCACATCGGGCAGTCACCCGTGGGTCAACCCATGGGGGGGGAGTGTAACCCTCATAATAATACTTAAGTATCCTTATCAGTAACATTGATGACCATTGCTATTGCATTGTTGTTACACTTACACTGGTCAACACACTTTTTATGGCATGAGGTATTCCAACGGGTTTAAGGTAATTTGGGGGGGGGGGGTGATTCCAAGTCTGGCATCAGTTTTTGTCTATCACATCAGGTTTTTGAGATATCAAAGATTGCATTTTCAATAAAAACTGCAGAAGAAAAATATTAAATAAATGTGGATATCTACATAAAATGATATTATAAACACACTGTCCTAAAATACAGCACCATATTTTAACACTAAAGCAGTCACCGATTCGCAACAACTTGCAATCATAAGTGACAGAGTTAATTCCGGGTAAAATCAATGAAAATGGGGTATGCCGATAGCATGAAAATGAGATGTGATGGAGCAAATCTGAGATCAGATTTGGAATCGGCACCCTGAAATTAGTCTAGAACAGCTGCAAAAGTCTAGGCCAGAAAAACATGTATTTTTGTTGTTGACCAGTGTTCTCATTGTTTTATTGTATCTTTACTGAACGAGGTTATTGCCCGTAAAGGTGACTGCCAACTCACCATGGAAGATATCTGGGGGCATCGTGTGGTCATCTTTCACCGTCTCTCTCTCTCACGACGCCAGACACACAGCAGGACGATTTGAAAGTGGCGGTTTTATCTCAACGTCAGCACCACGGACAGCGATTTCACACCTGGTGGTGATGATTGCTTGTGTTGCAGTCGAAACGTCGTGGGAATTGCATTGCTTTATATTTTTATTATTTTGTTTCCCTTCTACGTGACTTTACCGAAAGAAACAAGAATATTATATTAAACTTTGAAAAAAGGTAAATTAAATTATTAAATTAAACTATTTAACTAAACTATCTGAGAATTGTATGTTTTATATTTTATTATTTTATTGTTTCCCTTCTACGTGACTTTACCGAAAGAACCAAGAATATGAATCCCTGCAGTCACGAAAGCTTTAAATCGATATTTTACTATGTTCGTTTGTGAACATTCATATGAAATGGGTGATTTCCTTCAGATGCAGGCTTCAGCGGTAGAGGGATCAGCTCTCAATCTCAAGGTCGTGAATTCAAATCCTGATTGGGGATTGACTCAGTCCATTTTCCCTCTGGGGTTAGTAGAGTTATTCTTGGTTCTTTCGGTAAAGTCACGTAGAAGGGAAATAATAAAATAATATAAATATAAAACAATAAAAATTCTCACGACGTTTCGACCGCAACACAAGCATCATCATCAGGTGTGAAATCCACTTTTTTTCAAATTTTCTTCATCACCTGGTGCTGATTGCTTGTGTTGCAGTCGAAACGTCGTGAGAATGTTTTTGTTTTTTATTTTTATTAGTTTTATTATTTCCTTCTACGTGACTTTACCGAAAGAACCAAGATGAATCCCTGCAGTCACGAAAGCTTTAAATCAAAATAAAAATTATTTATATTGGTTCTTTCGGTAAAGTCACGTAGAAGGGAAATAATGAAATAATAAAAATAAAACAAAATAAAATAATTCTCACGAGTTTCGGCCACAACGCAAGCAGCCATCCTGGTGAAGAACAGGTCTGAATGTTTCATTCATGTCTATTCACTGAGGACGCTGCTTGGTGGCCGAAACGTCGTGAGAATTATTTATTATGTTTAATTTTATTANTTTATTATTTCCCTTCTACGTGACTTTACCGAAATAACCAAGAAGATTTGTTTAGAGTTTAGTTTTGAAAGAATCTCACGGCCTTCGCCGCATAAACCCGGCGGCGTTGGTGACAAGTGTCGCTGCAGACATGAAACGAATCCGCGACAGAATGAATGATCGATTATGTTAATGATCTATCGTGTCCATGATCGATTGTCAATGCGGAAGAAAGCCAATCGGCGTCAAGGGGGAGAGGCTCAGGTGGGAGGGGGTCGGTTTGTCCATCCAGACATCACGTGACGGGGACGCTGTTTGTCGACTTGAAAAAGGTTTTATTCAAAACGCCGCAGCTCGATCCGAGCTCCAACAAATAAGACGCCGGTAAATAAACACGTGACAGTTCATACGTGTTGACACAAACAAGACAGCAGTATAATAAACACGTGACAGGTCACACGTGTTCACACAAACAAGACAGCAGTATAATAAACACGTGACAGGTCACACGTGTTGACACAAACAAGACAGCAGTATAATAAACACGTGACAGTTCATACGTGTTGACACAAATAAAAGAGCAGTATAATAAACACGTGAAAGTTCATATGTGTTGGCACAAATAAAACAGCAGTATAATAAACATGGCGCAGTTCAATCCGAGCTCGATCCGTGCTCGAACACACAGACACAGGGACAGACACAGGGACAGACACAGGACAGACACAGGGACAGAGACAGACACAGGGACAGGGACAGGGACAGACACAGGGACAGACACAGGGACAGGGACAGGTGAATTCAATTGAATGTCAAGGCTCGATCCGTGTTCGATCTGAGCTCAAACACAAAAGACACATGGTGATGATGGTGGTGATGGTGATGATGGTGGTGATGGTGATGACGGTGGTGGTGATGATGATGGTGGTGACGATGGTGGTGGTGGTGGTGATGATGGTGGTGACGATGGTGGTGGTGGTGATGATGGTGGTGATGATGGTGATGATGATGATGGTGATGACGATGGTTGTGATGTTGATGACGGTGGTGGTGATGATGATGGTGGTGGTGATGGTGTTGGTGATGATGATGGTGGTGATGGTGGTGGTGATGATGATGGTGGTGGTGATGATGGTTGTGATGTTGATGACGGTGGTGGTGATGATGGTGATGGTGGTGATGGTGATGATGATGACGTTGACGATGGTGGTTGAGGCCCCGACAGGCCGTCGGCACCACCGCCACCTCGTCACCGGCCGTACAACTCGGCCAGCGGCTGCGCTGCGCGGGGCTCTGGACAGCAGCAGCAGCGCACGGTCAGCGTCCACGCTCGCGACAAAGCCGCCTCTCCTCCTCCTGCTCCAAATCTCTCCTCTTGCGACTCTTTGGAGCAAGCGTAGAGAATCGCCCAAATAGAGAGGACGACGAAGAGGGGAGGACGATGATGGCGAACCACGGCAGCCCACGTGCTGACAACTCTGCTTTCTCCGCTCCTCCTGCGAGTGGAGAGAAAGAGAGCGAGAGAGCGAGCGAGTGAGAGAGAAAGTGAGCGAGAGAGCGAGCGAGCGATAGAGAGAGAGAGTGAGTGAGAGAGAGTGAGAGAGAGTGAGAGAGTGAGTGAGTGAGAGAGTGAGAGAGTGAGAGAGCAAGAGAGAGTGAGTGAGAGAGCGAGCGAGAGAGTGAGTGAGCGAGAGAGCGAGCGAGAGAGTGAGAGTGAGTGAGTGAGAGAGTGAGAGAGCAAGAGAGAGTGAGTGAGAGAATGAGCGAGCNAGTGAGAGAGTGAGTGAGCGAGTGAGTGAGAGAGTGAGTGAGTGAGCGAGAGTGAGTGAGCGAGAGAGCGAGCGAGANTGAGTGAGTGAGCGAGTGAGTGAGTGAGTGAGCGAGAGAGTGAGCGAGAGAGTGAGAGAGTGAGAGAGAGTGAGAGAGAGAGAGTGAGTGAGTGAGCGAGAGAGCGAGTGAGTGAGTGAGCGAGAGAGTGAGCGAGAGAGTGAGAGAGAGTGAGCGAGAGAGAGCGAGTGAGAGAGTGAGTGAGCGAGTGAGCNAGTGAGAGAGTGAGCGAGTGAGTGAGTGAGTGAGCGAGCGAGCGAGTGAGTGAGAGAGTGAGTGAGCGAGTGAGAGAGTGAGTGAGCGAGAGAGTGACCTTCCGCAGCGACCTTGACGGGCCGCGACCTCCCCAGGCCCGTGGACACGGAGGGTGACGGTGGCGGTGGCGGTGACGATGGTGACGGTGACGACGCGGCCTGCGGGAGGACGCACAGCGCCGGGAAGGCGGCCGGCGTCAGGCCCGGCGCTCTCCCCCCCCCCCCCCCCCCGCCCCCCCCCCCCACCTCTAGGCTCGCATAAACTTCCCTCGCCGGACGTCAAACACCATCGGTCTCACTCGCTCCGCTCCCCTGTCACCCTCCTCAGCGCACCCCCCCCATCAATCCGATCGTCTGTCACCACACACACGTACACTCACCCACACACACACCACTAAGTGGCGGTGACGTCACTACGGCGCTTGTGCCAGGCTACGTGCACGTTGAGGCCAGGCCAAGTGTCGAATGCCCACAGCAGAGGTCGCAACCGTGTACCCGATACCCGTACCCGGCTGGGTACGGGTACAGGTAGGCCGTGAGTCACTGGTGAGTCACCGTTTGTCACTCATTTCGGGTAGGGTACGGGTAGGGTATGGGTACGGGTACCCGTTTGCGACCCTGGTGCGGCCGGGAACGAGGGGTAAGGAATCAAAACCCGTTTGCGACCTCTGGCCCACAGGCAGGAGGAGGTCACGAGGCAGACCCGGCAGGTGCCACGGGTCGACTGAGATGACCTGTAGCCCCCTAACCGTGCAACACACACTCCAAATATAAACACACAACATCCACTCGTCTCAGTCTCATCTTCGTAAATGTCACCGTCACCACCACCGCCACCACCGTCACCGCCACCGCCACCGTAACCGTCACCGCCACCATCACCGCCACCGTCACCGCCACCGTCACCACCGTCACCGCCACCACCACCGTCACCACCGCCACCGTCACCGCCACCACCGCCACCGTCACCACCGCCACCACCACCTCACCGCCACCGTCACCACCGTCACCGNCACCACCACCATCACCGCCACCACCACCGTCACCGCCACCACCACCGTCACCGTCACCACCACCGTCACCGCCACCACCACCGTCACCGTCACCACCACCACCACCGTCACCACCACCACCCACCGTCACCGCCACCACCACCGTCACCGCCACCACCACCGTCACCGTCACCACCACCACCGTCACCACCGCCACCACCACCGTCACCACCACCACCACCACCGTCACCACCACCGTCACCGTCACCGCCACCACCGTCACCGCCACCACCACCGTCACCGTCACCGCGCCACCACCACCACCACCACCACCACCGTCACGCCACCACCACCGTCACCACCGCCACCACCACCGTCACCGTCACCACCACCACCGTCACCACCACTACCACCGTCACCATCACCACCACCACACCACCGTCACCACCGTCACTCACCGCCACCACCACCGTCACCACCGCCACCATCACCACCGCCACCACCACCGTCACCGTCACCACCACCACCACCGTCACCACCACCACACCGTCACCGTCACTCACCACCACCACCGTCACCGTCACCACCACCACCACCGTCACCACCACCACCACCAGACCTTGTCTCCCCCGTGCGAGCCATGTTTACTACAGGTACTAATTAGAGGCTGAGTAGACCTAGGGGAGGCCCAGGAGCGGTTCAGATAATCGCTACCGCTGCTGTTGGCTGCGAGCGGGAATCCAACTCGGGCGGTGGGGCGGTGGGGTCACGGTGGGGTCACGGTGGAGTCACGGTGGGGGTGGAGGGGTGGAGGGGTTGGTGGGGTGGTGGGGGGTCACGGTGGGGTGATGGTGACACTGACGGGGTATGATAATTGATTTTTTACCCTTCTATTTTGCAACAAAACTGACATCTTTTTTACGAGGAGTCATGTTTGCATAGACCACGATACCTGCGGTCGTAATGCAAACAAAAGACACAACTCTGATAATGTATGCACTGTCCTTGAAGTTGATTGGTCCACACCCGAGACAGCTTTCCTTAGAGCCAAGTCTCACATGGGTTGGACCAGATGACGCCAAAAGGCGCACAACTCAAAGACAATGCACCGTCAGAGTATGAGAGCTCGGGGTGAAGCATTTACACCATTGGAACCTCATTTGTCAGAAGAAAAAACATGATAATTGTTTTTTGACCCTTCTATCTGCCAACAAGACCGACACCGTTACCTGACGGGCACTGCTGCCACCTGTGGAGCCTCTCCCGGCGCACGACGACAACAACAACAACAACGACGACAACAACAACAACAACGAGGAGGACGAGGAGCGTCTCACCTGCACGACGGCGCCCGCCGGGAGCCGCGTCGTCGCCGCGACGGTGGAGCTGGGCTCCCCGTGGTGGTGCGCGTCTGGCGGGGAGGAGACACGTACTGAGTCACTCCGGGCCAAGCGGCGACGTTCGCTCGCAATCACAACAACAACGACAACAACGACAACGACGATGACAACAACAACGACGAGAATCTTCTTGGTTCTTTCGGTAAAGTCACGTAGAAGGGAAGTAATAAAATAATAAAAATAAAACAAAATACAATAATTCTCACGACGTTTCTGCCACAACCTGAGGACGGCTGCTTGCGTTGTGGCCGAAACGTCGGGAGAATTTTATTGTATTGTCTTATTTTAATTGTTTTATTATTTCCCTTCTACGTGACTTTACCGAAATAACCAAGAAGATGATCTGCAGTCACGAAAGCTTTAAATCGAAAAAGATGAGATGAATGATGAGAATGGATGATGTGTTGTTGTTAATGGAGAGTTGGGATGTTAAAGGAATACGCTCGACATCCTCCGAGACGGCTGCTTTCGTTCGAAACGTCTCCAACTCCTCCTCCCCAAAAAGTATCCCTGCCTCCCTCCCCTCATGCGAATGCACGACGCGCCTCCCGTCCCTCCCTCCGCTCCCTCCCTCACTCTCCTTCCCTCCACCTCCTCCTCCCACGTCTCCCTCCCTNCCCCTCCTCCCTCCCTNCCTCCCCTCCTTCTTGACCCTNCCCTCCCTCCCCTCCCTCCCTCCCTCCCTCCCCCCNTCACCCCCCCCCCCCCCCCCGCCGCTCACAGTGCACCAGGAGGTCGACGCTGCCGCTGAGACGGCCATGGACCCCGTTGCCGCTACGGACGCGGCAGCCGTAGGTGCCGCTGTGGCCGCGGTGACGGCGGCAGGTGAGCGCGTCCCCGCAGTCGCGTGGCCGTAGTCCACCCGCGTCGGGGAGCTCTGACGGGCGGGGGGGGAGCATCATCGTCGTTGTCATCATCATCATCGTTGTCGTCATCATTTCTCATCATCGCCATCGTCGTTTTCATCATCCATCGTCGTCATCGTCATCGTCATCATCGTCATCGTCATCATCGNCGTCATCATCATCATCATCGTCGTCATCATCGTCATCATCGTCGTCATCATTTCATCATCGTCGTCATCATCATCGTCATCATCATCGTCATCATCATCATCATCGNCATCATCATCATCGTCATCATCATCATCATCGTCATCATCGTCATCGTTTTCATCATCGTCATCATCATCANCGTCATCATCATCATCATCGTCGTCTTATCGTCATTATCGTCGTCATCATCGTCATCATCATCATCATCATCGTCGTCATCGTCATCATCATCGCCGCCTCCTCACCCTGTAGAATCGACCTCGGANGGGGGAATCATCAGCACGGCACCTCAGCACGACCGTGTCGCCCTCATCACGGCCGCGCGTGGAGACTCCAGGATGAGGGCCACCCTCCTGGTNGATCTACACATCCCCACCGCCCGCANACATCACCGTCGCCATCTCGTCATCGTNAATCATCATCATCAATAACAATGCCANTCGTCATCGTAAATCATCATCATCATCATCATCATAACAATCATCTCGTCATCGTNAATCATCATCATCATCATCAATAACAATGCCACTCGTCATCGTAAATCATCGTCATCATCATCAATAACAATGCACTCGCCATCGATAACAATCATCATCATCGTCGTCAATTACCGCTGAGGCTCAAAAGAAAGCCGTCCCTTGGTGTGGACATCGTTTCAAGGACAATGACAATATATTATAATATATTGACATTGTCCTTGAAATGATGGCAGATTANTGCTGGTCCTTGTGAGCATCCACAAGCGTCACATCGAGATCGTCAAAGAAGAGGTCGTTGATGCAGATCAGCATCACTATTTGAATGACCTTTCGTCAGCATATTTTTCTTATCTTCACAATTAAATTCTTCACGGTAATATCATTCACTCACATTACATCGCAGTCATCTCATCACAACTTTGCATACGGCTCATTAAATGTTTGTTTCATTATTATATTGTATCTTATTTTGTATCAAGATGTCTTTAGCTATTCGTTATGGCNTAATTTGCGTGTTTTTTAATGAAAATGCAATATTTGATACTCAAAACCTGATGTGATAGACAAAAACTGTGCCATTTGGAATCGCACCCCAAAATTAAACGTTTGAATACCTTATGCCAGACAAAGTGTGTTGACCAGTGTTATCACAGAGTGTGTTTTGTTTACATTTTGACGCAAGCATTGTGGTGATGCAGTTACACGAATCCTCGTAGAAAGGTTCAGTCTTGTTGCCAAAAAAATGGAAAAACCCCTTTTAGTAATACATTTTGGTACTGGCAAAGAAGGTCTAATGATGTCTTTTTGTTGTCAAGTGAGCGACTTCTGGAATCCGGTCTTTTGTTCAACTTGCATTACAGCTTTCCTTCACACTGCTGACGTGGCAGCCTGGACCACGTGGCAGCCTGGACCACGTGGCAGCCTGGACCACGTGGCAGCCTGGACCACGTGGCAGCCTGGACCACGTGGCAGCCTGGACCACGTGGCAACCCGGAGCCCCGCTCCCGCGTGGCCCCTTCCTCCGTTCGTTCCCGTTCTGACCACGTGCGTCTCTCCCCCCTATTTAATACCCGGGTCACGTGGTACGTTTCCACCAATCCTGGTTAGCCTCCGTGGAATATTCCAGGCTCCCTGTAGCTCCCGGACCACGCCCCTGACTCGTCTCCCATTGGCTGAGGCCAAAGCCAGCAGAACCAATCATCTCCTTACAGCTGTCACCTTAATTTCGATTTAAAGCTTTCGTGACTGCAGGGATTCATCTTCTCGGTTCTTTCGGTAAAGTCATCAGTAGAAGGGAATAATAAAATAATAAAATAAAACATAATAAAATAATTCTCACGACGTTTCGGCCACAACAAGCAGCCGTCCTCAGGTGGAGACAGGTCTGTCGGGGAGACAGAGTCTGAAGCAGACAGACCTGTTCTCCACCTGAGGACGGCTGCTTGCGTTGTGGCCGAAACGTCGTGAGAATTATTTTATTTTTATTATTTTATTATTTCCCTTCTACGTGGCGACTTTACCGAAAGAACCGAGAAGCTGTCACCTTGCCATCACGTCAGGGCCACGCCCCCAGGCTCCCCCATTGGCTGTGGACCAGGACCGGCAGAACCAATCGTCGTGACGAGTTGTAATACGTCAGCAACCCGGATCCATCCTCACGTGACACGTGTCACGCACATCCGTCTGCTGTGTACGCCTGCTGTGTCTGCTGTGTACGCCTGTTGTGTCTGCTGTGTACGCCTGTTGTGTCTGCTGTGTACGCCTGTTGTGTCTGCTGTGTACGCCTGTTGTGTCTGGTGTGTACGTCTGTTGTGTCTGCTGTGTACGCCTGTTGTGTCTGTTGTGTACGCCTGTTGTGCCTGCTGCGTACGCCTGTTGTGTCTGCTGTGTACGCCTGTTGTGTCTGCTGTGTACGCCTGTTGTGTCTGTTGTGTTTGCCTGTTGTGCTGCTGTGTACGCCTGTTGTGTCTGCTGTGTACGCCTGTTGTGCTGCTGTGTACGTCTGTTGTGTCTGCTGTGTACGCCTGTTGTGCCTGCTGTGTACGCCTGTTGTGTCTGCTGTGTCTGCCTGCTGTGTCTGTTGTGTACGCCTGTTGTGTCTGCTGTGTCTGCCTGCTGTGTCTGTTGTGTACGCCTGTTGTGTCTGCTGTGTATGCCTGTTGTGTCTGCTGTGTACGCCTGTTGTGCCTGCTGTGTACGCCTGTTGTGTCTGCTGTGTCTGCCTGCTGTGTCTGTTGTGTACGCCTGTTGTGTCTGCTGTGTCTGCCTGCTGTGTCTGTTGTGTACGCCTATTGTGTCTGCTGTGTCCCGCCCGTACTCACAATGCACCGTCACGTGATCGTCTCCGAGGCAACGGCCTCGCTCCTGCCGCCCGGCACGGTGTAGTTGACCACGCAGCGGTACCCGGCTCCCACGTCCCACCTCTGCAGCTGGTAGCTCAGGGCGGACGTCACGGCGAAGGTGCCGTCGGACTCCGTCGCCACCGTCCCCGTCACTTTCACGTCTAGCGGCGCACGCACACAGACAAAGGTCCCCCGCGTGGCCTTAACAGGCTGTAGGGCAAGTGCTGTTGGCGAGTGGCAGCCCGTCACGGTGGCACACCACGCCCTGCCAGCTTTGTCTCAGCAGTGGCGATGTTTACTCCCTGCACCACGTAGCAGTGTACACTACACTATACACTACACTACACTATACACTAAACTACTATACACTACACTATACACTACACTATACACTACACTATACACTACTACATACACTACACTATACACGACAAGCAGACATTCACCACAGATACATTCACACAGATACATTCACCAACAGATACATTCACCGGCAGATCCACTTACCAGGTGATGGCCACAGGGGCAGAGAATCCTTGTACCACGTGACGAGGGCTCTGGGTAAGCGTTGCGCACGTAACATTCACCGATCTGCAGAGAGGGAAACAGACCAACACACGCAACAAAGATCCCCGTGTAGCCTTAACAGACCGTAGGGGCAAGTGCTGTTAGCGAGTAGCACCTATGAAGGCCGGAACGGCACACGAGGGGTGGGTGGCCAGCACCACGCCCGGCCGCCTTTGTCTCCCCAGTGGCGATGTTTTTACGCACTGCACCAGGTATTTATTTGAGGCTGAGTCGACCTAGGGGAGGCACAGAACCGTTAGCGCGTCGCGCCACGAAACCTNGCGACCCAAGTTCGATTCCCACTCACGGCCAACATCAGTGACGATTATCTGAACCGGTTCTGAGCCTCCCCTAGGTTGACTCAGCCTCAAAGGAATACCTGGTGCGTGTGTACACATCGCCACTAGGGAGACAAATGCAGCCGGGTGTGGTACACTACTATAATATACACTAATATACTATACACCACTCTACTATAAAATAATATACTATACACTACTACACTATACACTACTATACTACACACTACATATACAGTACACTACTATACTACACACTACTATACACTACTATACTACACTACTCTACTATACACTACTATACAGTACACTACTATACACTACTATACTATACACTACACACACTACACTATACACTACACTATACACTACTACACTACACTCTACACTACTATACACTACTATACACTACACTACTACACATACACTACACTATACACTACACTACTATATACGAACCCACGACCTCCTGTGCACCAGGCGAGGTAGTCAACATCTCCAAACTAAAACTAAATCACGTTAGAATCACGAATCGGTGGCGTCTACAGCACCGCCGTTAAGGTAACAAAACCACCCCTAGGTGACCGTTAGGCAGAGGTCGCAAACGGGTTTTGATTCCTTACCCTCGTACCCGTACCCGGCCGCACCAGGTCGCAAATGGGTACCCGTACCCGGCCGTACCCGGCCCTACCCGTACCCTACCCGTACCCGGCCGGTACGGGTAGGGTACGGTATCGGGTACCTGATTGCGACCTCTGGATGAAGCCATCTTGCAGGCGCGGGTGGGTTGATTCTAAGAACTTGAATTGTGAGAAGAGACAAGACGTTGGGAAATGAGTGGCAAACGGTGACTCACCAGTGACTCACGGCCTACCCGTACCTGGCCGCATCAGGGTCGCAAACGGGTACCGTACCCGGCCGGGTACGGGTAGCCGGGTATGGGGTAGGGTACGGGTATCGGTAGGGTACGGGTATGGGGTAGGGTACGGGTATGGGGTAGGGTACGGGTATCGGGTAGCCGGGTATGGGGTAGGGTACGGGTATCNGGTAGGGTACGGGTAGCCGGGTATGGGTAGGGTACGGGTATGGGGTACCTGGTTGCGACCTCTGCCGCCAGGAGACGGAGCGCCAGGCCGGAGTGTGAACTAGAAGAATGTCCGCGCAGGCCGCGGGCTGCTCACCTTGTGGTGGTGCTGCGGCTTGAGCAGCACGGGCCTCTGGCTCGCCGTCACGGCCACCGTGGGGGCCGCTGGGAGGGACACGGGGGGAGGGGGAGGGGGAGGGGACACACNGGGGGAGGGGGACACACGGTGGTGTGTGGTGGTGGTGAAGTGTATATTAGTGTATAGTGTAGTGTTAAGTGATAGTGAGTGCAATATTAGTGTATAGTGTAGTGTGGTAGTGTGTAGTGTATAGTGTATAATAGTGTAGTGTATATTAGTGTATAGTGTAGTGTATAGTAGTGTATAGTGCTGTGACAGGTCCACCTGAAGACGGAGTCTTGTGTTGCCTCCGAAACTTCGTGATTTTTATTTTATTTTACTTTTATTAATTTAAATGTTTTACCCACGCGACTTTACCGAACAAAAACCACCTAAGAGTACGGTAGCAAGTGGCCCCCCGTGGCGCTCGCTTACAAAACACCCGCACGCTTGCAGTGGCTTCGGCCACGCCGGCGCGCCCCGCCACCACCTGGCAGACGAAGTCGCGCTCGTCAGCGGTCTCCGTCGCGTTCAGCGCCAGCGCGGAGTCGCTGCGGCGAGCGTCGATGCGACTCTCGTAGCCGGTGCCCACGTCCGCCACGAAGAGTCGCGCGTCGCGGTACGAGATCCTCGTTCGCGAAGATTGTGAAATCTGTGCCGGGGGGGGGTTGGAGTCTATGGTAGCAGTGTTGAGTCTTGGGTGGCAGTGTTGAGTCTATGGGCAGTGTTGAGTCTATGGGCAGTGTTGAGTCTATGGCAGTGTTGAGTCTATGGGTGGTAGTGTTGAGTCTATGNGCAGTGTTGAGTCTATGGTNGCAGTGTTGAGTCTATGGGTAACAGTGTTGAGTCTATGTGTAACAGTGCTGAGTCTACGTGTAACAGTGCTGAGTCTACGTGCAGTGCTGAGTCTATGGGCAGTGTTGAGTCTATGTGTAACAGTGCTGAGTCTACGGTAGTGCTGAGTCTATGGTACAGTGCTGAGTCTCTGGGCAGGGTCGAGTACGTATCCGAGCGTGACAAGCGGCGGTGTGCGTGTGGGTGGGGGTNGGGGTGGCGCTACTACGATGAACCACTGAGTGACCATGGTCGCCCACGGAGCTGGTGANCGTGCAGGGGATCACCAGCGGACTTCAGTCCATGACCAGCGGGGTCACCGCCACGGAGATCGCCGCTTCGAGCCTGCGGCGATGACGGTCATCGCACGCAGTGCTGAGACTGCTAGTGTAGTGTATAGTGTAGTGTATAGTGTAGTGTATAGTGTAGTGTATAGTAGTGTATGAGTGTATAGTGTAGTTTATAGTACTGTAGTTTAGAGGATAGTGTGTAGTGTAATGTATTGTGAGNAGTATATATTAGTGCAGAGTATGTTACTGTAGTGTATAGTGTAGTGTATAGTAGTGTAGTGTATAGTGTAGTGTATTGTAGTGTATAGTGTAGTATATAGTAGTGTANAGTAGTGTAGTGTAGTGTAGTAGTGTAGTGTATAGTGTAGTGTATAGTGAAGTGTACAGTAAAGAGGCTAGATCACGACTTACACGATGGAATCCACCGTCGTGCAGGAACCAACGAAGCGTCGCCCGTGCACTCAGCAAATCGCGACTCTTTTTTTAAAGAAAGACTCCCCATCGTACAGCGAATTCGCGTGTGTGGGGTGCCACGAATCTCCGCGTCTACAGACAACGACTGACACGATCGGATGAGGTGGGGGGGGGGGGATGCTGCTGGATGCTGCCGATGTTCACGGCGGCGGCGATCATCACCTTGGAAGGAGACGGAGACGAGAAACAGCAACGCGACACATCGCAGCGACATGTGGCCGGCAAGTTCTCGCTGCTGCTGCTGCTGCTGCTGCTGGTGCTGCTGCTGCTGCTGCTGCTTGTGGAGCCGTGAACCCACCGTGCCCTTCTCCTCCCGTCGTCAATCCTGTGTCGTGTGAAACACAACCAGCAGTCCGCACCATCAGAACACATTCCTGCTGCGGAGGGAGCTGGTAGGAACGTCGGGTTGCTCGATCAATGGCCTGCAGGGTCAACGGCGGCGTGGTGTATTCCGCAAATATGCCCGACTGTGAGGGTGGGCACAAGCCGGAGTGAGTAGGTGAAACGTTGAGTTTTATAAGGGTACCACGGGGTGACCAGCCCTCCCCACCCAGCCCCACCCCTCCCATTTCTGGATGCACNACGGACGGACGGACGGACACAATAATCCCCTGTGGGCTGGTGGAACCAGGAGGCTTCTAGCGGTGACATTAATGCCGCGTCACTCCACCAAGTAACGAATGGAGGATCAACCGACACAGCCGAGGCGCTCCCCGTGTCTCTCCCTCTCCCCGTGGCGGCGGCATGGATTTACCTCCTGCCCCCCCCCCCCGCGGTGCCCCCTCCACTCGTTCAGAGTGAACAGCGGCACGCGGCGCTGAGCGCCTGTGACCCACAGACACCGACTCGCGGTGCCGCGTCCAGAGTGAACAGCGCCACGTGTTGACAAGCCTCACCTTGTTGTTGTTGGCAGGTCGCTTCTGAAAACGAGAGCGGTATAGCAGCTCAAGCGGGCTTGGGCTGATAAAAACACGAAAAAAACTGCGTTAATATCTACAATAAACCAAAGTTACAGAGTAGCGAGCCGCGTGAAGACAAATTTATCTTGAGCGAGAGAATTAAACTTGAACGCCATCAGGCGAGGGCAGGAGGCAAGGCCCGCGGGCAAAGTTCCAATCTGGACATCGATTCCAACACTCGCTGCTACTCAGTTGACATCCCTGAGAGAGAGAAACAGCGAGGCTCTACCTTGGTACACAACAACAACAACCACAACAACCACAACAACCACAACGATGAGAAATTCTCACCTCGGAGTTCAGTAAGCACGCAGCTGCAGCGGCAGCTTCCTGTTACCTCGTGACGTCACGCGGCAGCAGCAAGTGACATGACGTCACTTTCGGGTTACAAGCCACGCTCCGCCACAACGAGCGACCCCGTAACTGAATAAATTAGAGCGTGAATACATTAAATGACGTCACGCACCTGGGGGGGGGGGTCAGATATTTGTGACGATGTGTGACGAGGGGGGGGGGTTTGAGAAATGTGACGTCACATCAAAATGCGCAACTTTTTAAATAAACATAGACGACACGTTCTACTTAATTAAATAGACTTTGTAATAAATGTTTTCTCCTACAACATCAGAGTGCAGCGCCACATTAAACACGCACTACACAATGACAATAGTTTAAAGCGATTTGAAGCATTTTTTGGGGGGGGGGGGCAGAGCTTTGTGACGTCATATATGAGGGGGGGTCTCACTTTTTATGACGCCGTGTGACGAAGGGGGGGGGGGTCAAAAATCGTCCAAAATCTCGTGACATTGCAGATTCCACCCGCGTGCAAGATGTGTCTTCGCTATCTAACCTGCGGCAAGTTGTCGGCACTGCTACGCAACGTGTCTTCTCCCCCCGCCGCCTTCAGCGCGCTCAAGTGCGGTGACACGACCCCGCGACCTGCACGCCACAGGGAGGTCCTCATCCAAGCGACGCTTGACCACAGGTCTGCCCTTGTCACTGCCTGTGGCGTCACACTCGCATGCCACGTGCCAATGGTGGCACGTCATGTCACCGTCTGACCAACACGAGCCCACTGTTGCACGTCTACAGGGTCGTTGTGTGTGCTGCTCTAGTCGTGACTGATGGGGTGTATTGGCTTGTACTGATTGAGTGATGGCTCAGTGTGGTTCACGGTTTTGTTTTTCTTGTTGTAAGTGACACATTGCGCAATGCATTCAGCCGCAGTGAAGAAGCTATTTTCAGAACGGATGAAATGCCGCTCGCTAGAACGCTCAGTCTGAACGTTGCTTTTGAAAGATGCCCATCCGTGGCGCTTAAATGTCCCCGGCATCTCACGGCGCCGCACATCTCACCTCGATCGCTCTCGCGGACAGATGTAGTTCTCGTTGAAGCCGAGGGACGCGCGGTCGATCGCTGTCCCTTGGTGGTACAAGGCAGCGCAGCATCGCCTGCCAGCGGGCAAGAGTCTTCCAGTAGGGGCGATGTTGCCCTTGGCTATTCCAATTAAGTGCACCGTTGCTTTAACTGGGCGCCACGGTGGCGAGATGTTAACTTCCTTGCTTGGTGTGCAGGAGATCGTGGGTTCGATCCCAACCCTGGTGCCTGCATATTTGAGCTTGCATATCTTTTCCGTGGTCGCGTGGATTTTTTCTCCGGTTTGTCACTCCACATTTACAAACGTGCGTCTAGAGTGTTTGGCTGATATAAATGTCCACACGACAAGCCACTTGGTGCAGCTGTCACTGGTGATGGGCAGGTCGCTCGGGAGAGAGTGCTACATAGTTCAGTGGGCCTCACCTAGTAGTCTAATAAAACAATTGTTCACAGNTTTTTTTAATATATAAGAGCTAAGTAATTTACGAGCTCATTTTACAATGTTTGATCATTTTGGACCTTGACGTCGGCACAAATGGCCAACTGCATTTTTCCAAAAACGTCACGGAATCTTTAACTGATGAGCGCCCGTACGAACGACTGCCCCAACTTACGAACCGGCTTCCATCAAGTACTTAACACAATCACTATTGACAAAAAACACCAACTCGCTATCGCTAAATTAACCGCGTAACTATGTTGTTCTGTGAGTGCACGCACGCACACGCGCGCACGCGCACGAGTAGATGTAGCTCTCAAGGGCTTGAGTCACATCGCTGCAGACGTAGCAAGATCTGAAATCTCTGTAACCCTCAAAAACGCTAAGATGCCAGCTAGCAACATCAGCAAAGATGAGCGTTTTGAATTAGCTCAATTAAAAAAGAGGGATGACATTGTCATCCTCTCAGCCGACAAAGGCAATGCCACTGTCATCATGGACAAAATAGAATACAACAACAAAATTCAAGAACTACTAAACGATGGCAGCTATACAAAAATAAAAGAGACCCACCAACAGCCTCGTCTCCAAAACCAACAACATCATTTCTGTTTCAACCGCATTAATTGATCAGACCAAACAGTTCTCGTTGAAACCTTCTGCAGCCAGGCCACCAAGATTGTACGGCTTGCCAAAGATACATAAAGAAGATACACCTCTTCGTCCCATTGTCTCTACTATCAACTCCCCCACTTACAAACTGGCTCGTTTTTTGTCCGAAATCCTACGGCCTTTCACTGGNAAAACCACCTCTGCAGTACTAAACTCTACTGACCTGGTATCGACAATCAAGGGGATTGCCCTGTCCCCAGACGACCTGCTTGTCAGTTTTGATGTGGTTTCCTTGTTCACCAAGGTGCCTGTGCCTGACACCATCGCAATCATTGAAGACTTGGTTCATCAAGGACTGAATGCTGGGGTACCCCCCTGGTGAGACACTGCTTAACCAATACATACTTCACCTGGAATGGAACCTTCTACAAGCAAATTGAGGGCACCCCAATGGGCTCCCCCTATCTCCGGTTGTAGCCAACATCTTCATGGAGAAATTTGAGACGGACGCCATCCAGACTGCCACTCTACGCCCGACCTTATGGAAGAGGTACGTAGACGACACTTTTGTCATCTGGCCACATGGCCGGCCTGCTCTAGACCAATTTCTCGACCACATCAATTCCATACACCCAGCCATCAGATTCACCATGGAAGTCGAAAATGATGGCAAGCTACCCTTTTTGGATGTCCTAATCAAAAGGAGACCTGATGGTTCAATGAGCCACTCTGTCTACAGGAAAGCCACCCACACGGATGCTTATCTAAAACCGGATTCCCACCACCATCCATCCAGAAGAATTCCCTCATCAAGACTCTATATCATAGAGCCCAATGCATCTCCGACCATGAACACATTTCCAGTGAACTCAAACACGTACGCCAAGCTCTTAAGGCTAATGGTTACTCCGACTACACAATCCGCAAAGCCATCACTCCAACCATCAAGAAGGATCCTGTTGAGGAGCCTTTCAAGACCATCACCTTACCCTACATTGCTGGGTCACAAAAAAGATCTCCAAAATCCTGATTAAACACAAGATCCAGGTCCGATTCAACACAGTACATAAAATCCGTGATCTGGTACCGTCTGTAAAATATGTGGTTCCAGACATACAGTACCCTGGCGTCTACAAACTAAGTTGCCTCTGTGGTAGCAGTTACATTGGGGAAACCAAACGACATGTCTCGGACCGCATCCGTGAACATAAAGCTGACCTGAAACACGGTAGGACAAACACCTCAGCCGTGGCAGATCACTGTTACAACTCAGTGGGCTCACATGACATTGACTTCTCCAAGACAGAGGTTCTCTGCAAGCCATCTGGCTATCATGAGAGATTCGTTCATGAGGCGATCCACATATACAAACACAGAGACAATTTTAACCGAGAAGATGGATTCTGGCTTAGCAATCATTGGAAGGACGTAATAAACCATTTCGACACACATTAGGTGGGTAGATTAATACATAGTGTTATATTAAATGTATAAGGTATAGGTTGGTTTACAGCAATACAGTATATAATTTAATGTTGGCAGTATATAGTACGGTATATGCTCGTGTGATACAATAGAATAAAGTTTAGATGGAAGCATATTATATAATTTTTACGACGTAGAATTGTAATGTATTACTTGCTGTTAGTAACTCAGCTTAGTGTAGAGTATAGTAAGTATAATGATGGTGCTATGCAATTTATACTTTTGTTTTTTATGTAGTTTATACTTTAGTTTTCTACGTGGTTGTTGAGTAACTGCAGCTACATATCATTAACATTCCTTTCCTGTGTTACTGCTAATCCCTGCACCCCCCTTGGTGCTGTTGATCCTGCATAATGCATGGGCATAATATGACTTTGAAACCCCCCGCCCACCTCCTACGCATTTTCCATGTATATGCTAAATTCCTCTTCATATGCACATTCTTTTGTTAAGGCACTCTTTCTTCCACCTCCAACGCAGCTTATATATAAGCTCCTAGCTTGGCATTGTCTCATTCTTCACCTGAGGACGGCTGCTTGCGTTGTGGCCGAAACGTCGTGAGAATTGTTTTATTATGTTTTATTTTTATTATTTTATTACTTCCCTTCTACGTGACTTTACCGAAAGAACCAAGAAGATGAATCCCTGCAGTCACGAAAGCTTTAAATCGAAATTCATTACTATTGCAAACAATGGTTCTTAAAAGCAACCCACAAGCCGACTGTGGAGTTGGTCGTCCTCTTGGCGATGAACCAGAGGCAGTCACTGAGCGACCGTTAGTGACAAACGTCTCCCATTGCCGTGCCGCGTGGGCTGGGGTTACGTCACTTCACATCCATCAGAAACTTGTCTGCACTGGAGGGATCCGTGCAGCCCCAAGGAGGTTGTGGGTTCGATCTCGACTGACAGCTGCTGCCGACTTGGAGTCTGTGTCTCTCTCTCACATCAACCACGGTGGCTGTGAGATGTTAACTACCTCGCCTGGTCTACAGGAGGTCGTGGGTTCGATCTCGATTCTGAAGCCTGCCGTATACTTGGAGTCTGTGTCTCTCTCTCATCATCATCATCACCACGGTGGCTGTGAGATGTTAACTACCTCGCCTGGTCTACAGGAGGTCGTGGGTTCGATCCCGATTCTGACAGCTGCTGCCGTATACTTGGAGTCTGTGTCTCTCTCTCATCATCATCATCACCACGGTGGCTATGAGATGTTAACTACCTCGCCTGGTCTACTGGAGGTCGTGGGTTCGATCCCGATTCTGACAGCTGCTGCCGTATACTTGGAGTCTGTGTCTCTCTCTCATCATCATCACCACGGTGGCTGTGAGATGTTAACTACCTCGTCTGGTCTACAGGAGGTCGTGGGTTCGATCCCGATTCTGACAGCTGCTGCCGTATATTTGGAGTTTGTGTCTCTCTCACTTTCTCTTATCAACACGGTGGCTATGAGATGTTGACTACCTCGTCTGGTCTACAGGAGGTCGTGGGTTCTATCTCGACCTACTGCGCCTGTCTATTTAATTAAAATGCAAATCAATTTATAACATTTTTGACCTTCTTGGTTCTTTCGGTAAAGTCACGTAGAAGGGAAGTAATAAAATAATAAAAACAAAACATAAAATAATTCTCACGACGTTTCGGCCACAACGCAAGCAGCCGTCCTCACCTGTTTTTATTATTTTATTATTTCCCTTCTACGTGATGACTTTACCGATAGAACCAAGAAGATGAATCCCTGCAGTCACGAAAGCTTTAAATCGAAATTTAACATTTTTGACATGCGTTTTTCTGGATTTTGTTGTTGTTATTCTGTCTTTCACTGTTAAAATAAACCTACCATTAAAATTATAGACTCATCATTTCTTTGTCAGTGGGCAAACGTACAAAATCAGCAGGGGATCAAATACTTTTTTCCCTCACTGTACTTGCCAATTGATAAGCATTTATTAGACAAAGCTACACACACTCACAGGTACACCGTTGTTTCGGGAAATTTCTTTAATTGCACAATCTTACCAATCAATGAGGTCCACTTTTGCCATTGGGCTCACGTTTCTACAGCGCGGTTACATATGAAGTAAAAATCGTTTAAGGACGTTCCTATTGTAATCACACGTACGATTGATCACATGACAGTTACTCAATTAGCATAAATTAACATGAAACACACAAGCATTTCCATTTCCCAATTAAAAATTTAAAAATTCAGAAAAACAATAAACACAACAACACCGTGTCACCTGCTGTTCACATTTGCCCACAGCTGTTCACAAACCACATAGCCAACATCTGAAATGCCTTTTGCTTTGTCAATGTAAACCGCAGCGGGCTGTCACGCCATCATAACGACGTGCGAAACGCTAAACCCAACGCCTCTCTACCAGCGATGGAGAAGGTTTAACGAGAAAATTAAAACAGAAACTCACGCAAATTAAGAAGCTAAAGTAACGAAAAGATTTGCGTTGCTTTAATCAAACATCCCCTCCCCCCCGACTCGTACATTTATACGTCGGCCCAATGCGATAAGCCACGATGCCACAAAGAACGCGTTCTAAGGAGACTTGAACTCTCAACGCTCCGCTGGGTTACAAACCCAGCAGAGCTGAATCCCCCCAGCTACGAGGCTGGGTGCCGGGCTGCCCCCCCCACCCCCCCCCCCCCACACCGTCGCGTGGGTCAACGGCGTGCCCCCACCCCCCCACATCGCGTGGGTCAACGACGTGCCCCCCCCCCCCCCGTCACGTCACGTGGCTCAGCGACAGAGAACGTCGACAAAAAAAAGACGATCACAACNGGGGCGGCGCATCGGGGGGGGGGGGGGAGGGTGTAGCGGGCGGAGAGTGAAACTGGCTCTGGCGCTAGAGCCACACCGTGCGAGGGCGGCGGTGGCGACGTCACCAGCGACGTCACCAGCGGCGTCACCAGCGGCGTCACCAGCGGCGACGTCACCAGCGACGTCACCAGCGGCGTCACCAGCGGCGTCACCAGCGGCGACGTCACCAGCGGCCTGTCCGGGGCCTCCTGGCGGCGGGGGGGCGGGGCGGCCTCAGCGTCAGCCCCAACTCCGTCTGGAGTTCCCGCAGCTCCTCACGCAGCTGACACAATTCACGCGGCGACATCGCCACCACTGCCGCTGCTGCTGCTGGTGCTGCTCCTGCTGCTGCTACTGCTGCTGGTGCTGGTGCCGGGCTGCCGGGGGCGCCGGCTCGCCCGGAGCCGCCACCCTAGAAAACGATTTGAATTTCAAGAGTTTTCATTGACAACAATATGTGAATACACTGCACACGATAGAGGGTTTGTCTGGGTTATATTGCGTGTATAGTGTATAGTGTAGTGTATAGTGTAGTGTATAGTAGTGTAGTGTGTAGTGCAGTGTGTAGTGTAGTGTCTAGTGTATAGTGTAGTGTATAGTGTAGTGTATAGTAGTGTAGTGTATAGTGTAGTGTATAGTGTAGTGTATAGTAGTGTATAGTGTAGTGTATAGTAGTGTAGTGTGTAGTGCAGTGTGTAGTAGTGTATAGTGTAGTGTATAGTGTAGTGTATAGTAGTGTAGTGTATAGTGTAGTGTATAGTATGTATAGTAGTGTGTAGTGTATAGTGTATAGTAGTGTATAGTGTATATAGTGTAGTGTATAGTGGTGTATAGTAGTGTAGTGTATAGTAGTGTATAGTGTAGCATAGTAGTGTATAGTGTAGTGTGTAGTGTAGTGTATAGTAGTGTATAGTGTACAGTGCAGTGTATAGTGGCTAATGCGATCTAAACCCAAAAACCTCGACAACGACGATGATGAATGATAATAATAGTTATCGCCGTGACGCGTGAGGAGCGGTGTGAGCGCTCCTCGTGAAACTCACCCGGCGCCGTTCCCGTCCGGGGCGGCGCCCACCAGCGAGTGGTACCCCGGGGGGGGGCGGGGAGGGGGGCACCGGCGACACGCGCCGGCTGCCCTGGGCCACCTTCACCCGGGAAGCCTCCAGCGTCGTGCGGGCCGCCTGCTTGCCCTCCGCGGACCTACGTCACACACACACATCTATATACACAGCTGTGAACACATTACACTACACACTACACTATACACTACACTATACACAACATCTATATAGATAGCTGTGAACACATACACTACACTATACACTACTACACTACACTATACACTACACTATACACTACACCAGGGTCCTCAAACTTTTTAAACAGGGGGCCAGTTCACTGTCCCTCAGACCGTTGGAGGGCCGGACTATAGTTTAAAAAAAAACTATGAACAAATTCCTATGCACACTGCATATATCTTATTTTGAAGTGAAGAAACAAAACGGGAATAAATACAATATTTAAAATGAAGAACAAGTAAAGTTAAATCAACAAACTTGCCAGTATTTCAATGGGAACTATGGGCCTGCTTTTGGCTAATGAGATGGTTAATGTCCGGTTCCATATTTGTCACTGCTCGTCGTAACAAGTGATGCAAGTGTGCATCCATTAGTCTAGATCTGGTTGGAGATTTCAAATGTTTCTTTCTGGAAAAAGTCTGTTCACAGACATAAGTGCTGCCAAAGATGGTTGCCATTTTGAGTGCATGGTTCCTGAGATGAGGATATGTCTCAGAGGGAGAGATGCATAGAAATGATGAAGGCTGCTTGACTTGAATGCGTCTTTCAGAGAGTCACAATTCTGCAGTTCAGCCAGTTCCATTTGGTAAATTGTATCCACATTTTCAATGTCAATAGAAAATGGGTTACGGAAAAGCTGTATGTCCTGTTCATGGAGATGAAGCTCTTTAAATCCAAATTGGAACTCCTTTTGCAATTTTTCCAGTGAATCCACACGTTTTGTTTGGGAATGCAACCAATGGTTTTTCCGCTAACAGATTTTGAGTTGTGGGGAGATGGCAGAAGTTTTCCTCCTTCACTTGTTTGATGAGGAGGCCTAATATTACTTCAAATGCTTTGACATGTGATTGCATATCACAGATGAGCTTCCCCTTTCCTTGAAGTTGCACATTGAAACTGTTGAGTAGCTCTGTTACATCTGTCAGAAAGGCAAGGTGCCATTTCCATTCTGCATCATTGAGCTCTGGTACTTCTTTGNTTTTTTAAAGCAGAAAAGCTGTAATCTGTGGAAGTAAGTCATAGAAACGTTTCAAAACTCTCCCTCGACTCAGCCAACGGACTTCTGTGTGATACAGAACATCTTCATAGTCAACATTTAGCTCAGACAGAAATGCTTGAAATTGTCTGTGGTTTAGTGCATGAGCTCTAATGAAGTTAACACAAGATACCACAAATTTCATAACCGAGTCCCACTTCAGTGATTTACTACACAGCGCTTGTTGGTGGATGAGGCAGTGTATGGCTATTGGATGAGAATGGTTATGTTTGTCCATCTCTTGGTTAATGCGAGCAATTACTCCTTTCTTAGACCCCACCATGCTAGGAGCACCATCAGTTGTCACACTGGCTAGTTTAGCCCAGTTCAGCTCCAAACCATTCACAGTTTGGCAAACCTTTTCATAGATATCCTCTCTTCTTGGTTCTTTCGGTAAAGTCACGTAGAAGGGAAGTAATAAAATAATAAAAATAAAACATAATAAAATAATTCTCACGACGTTTCGGCCACAACGCAAGCAGCCGTCCTCAGGTGAAAGCCAGGTCTGTCGGGGAGACAGCGTCTGAATGAAACCACACGAGCTTGGAGCATATATAAGCTGGGTTGGAAACGGGGGAAAGAGCGCCTTGACAAATAATTTGCATATCAAGAGGAATTTAGCATATTTATGGGACATGCAGGAATGTTATTAGTACTACATATGCAGCACGGGCATATGTAGTACTAATCACATTCCTGCATTTCCCATAAATATGCTAAATTCCTCTTGATATTGAAATTATTTTGTCAAGGCGCTCTTTCCCCGCTTCCAACCCAGCTTATATATGCTCCAAGCTCGTGTGCTGTTTCATTCAGACGCTGTCTCCCCAACAACCTGGTTTTCACCTGAGGACGGCTGCTTGCGTTGTGGCCGAAACGTCGTGAGAATTATTTTATTACTTCCCTTCTATGTGACTTTGCCGAAAGAACCAAGAAGATGAATCCCTGCAGTCACGAAAGCTTTAAATCGAAAGATATCCTCTCCTGTAGTTGTTCCTTTGATGCTTTGCAGTGCAGCAAGCTCTTCTGTGACTTCGAAATAGTCATTCGTCGCACGAATAAAAATTTGAAGTTGTGCAGAATCACGAACATCATTGCTTTCGTCGAGTGCCAAGGAAAAATATGAAAGTTTTTTGTGGAGTTTTGCAAATGCTGATGCAAATTGTCTCCCAATTCTTCAATCCTCCGTGTAATTGTAGGTCCTAAAAGACTCACTGTACTAAATAAATCGGCCTTCTCTGGACACATCTCTTTGGCAACAGAAAGAAGGCATTCTTTAACAAATTCTCCCTCCACGAATGGTCTGCCAGTGCATGCTATTAGCTTGGAAACTTGAAAACTTGCTCGCAGTGATGAAATATTTAGCTGCTTCTGCTTCACAAAACTATTTCGCTGAGTTGTTAATGTATTTTTCAGTTTTAATATTTTATCTTTTCTCACTTCTCCGACCAAACAAGCATATTTATCTTTATGTTGAGTTTTATAGTGTTGACGTAAATTGTATTCTTTGAACACAGACACTATATTCTGGCATATCAGACACACAGCTCTTTCCTTGTACTGCATGAAAAAGTAATCATAAGTCCACTGTTCTTTGAATATCCTACACTCCGAGTCAATTTTTCTCTTTCTTGACATCATTGTTTCCTAGGGAGTCAAAATTGATATTAGTAAAATACCAATATATATACAGCGCTACAAAAACAATATACCAGTAATAACTTTGCCCACACAGAGACATACAGACTGCACTGCCCATCAATGCAGTCTGATTGGGGAAACTCCGCCCCTCTCCCTCTTCCACCAATGACCGTCTTCCCATGCAGNAAAAAAAGTAACAGACAGGCAGCGGCGGCAAAAACACCCGGCGGGCCGGATAAATGTCCTCGGCGGGCCGCATGCGGCCCGCGGGCCGTAGTTTGAGGACCCCTGCACTACACTATACACTACACTACTATACACTACACTATACACTGCACTATACACTACACTACTACATATCTGTCCCACACACCGAACAGAAACCTTTTGCAAGGAATCATCTCCCTGTATCGACCACACACACATACGCGGTACGTGTGGTGAACATGCCGACAGGACCACGCTCTGGTAGTCAATGACGACGACGCTTTGTGACTGATTGGTCCCCACCAGAGAGCGCCGCTTTCTCTAGAGGCTGGTCTCACTGACGCTGTTGGATGAGAGGACACTTCCACTGCCAGCACCTTCACAGCTCGGGGTGAGACTCATCAGCCTCTAGACAAAGCGGTCTCTGGTGGGGACCAATCAGTTTCAAAGTCAATTCATCGTCGTCATCGTCATCATCGTCATATACTACCAGAGCGTGTTTTATCTCTCTGCATGTTCATCACACGTACCGTGTGTGTGGCCAATGCAGTGAGATGATTCCTTGCGGGAGGTTTCCGTGTGGCGTTATCGTGCTAACGCAGCTGCTGAAACATATTCTTATATTTTGTCACGATGTTTAAGCTGTCTTCTTGGTTCTTTCGGTAAAGTCACGTAGAAGGGAAGTAATAAAACAATAAAAATAAAACATAATAAAACAATTCTCACGACGTTTCGGCCACTCGCACGACCCAACACCGAAGCCGACGACCTCCGACAACCATTGGAACCTCATTTGGCAGTAAAAAATATGATCATTGTTTTTTACCCTTCTATCTGGCAACAAAACTGACACCAATTATCATATTTTTTACTGGCAAATGAGGTTCCAATGGTGTAAATGCTTACCCCGAGCTCTCATACTCTGATGGTGCGTTGTCTTTGAGTTGTGCGCCTTTTGGCATCATCTGATTCAACCCATGTGAGACTAGGCTCTAAGGAAAGCTGTCTCGGGTGTGGACCAATCAACTTCAAGGACAGTGCATACATTATCAGAGTTGTGTTTTTGTTTGCATTCCAACCGCAGGTATTGTGGTCTATGCAAACATGACTCCTTGTAAAAAAGGTGTCAGTTTTGTTGCCAGACAGAAGGGTAAAAAAAATTATCATATTTTTACTGGCAAATGAGGTTCCAACGATCTACAATCTGAGTACGACGCTTCGTCCAGTGATCACAACCAGCATCATCAGGCGGACAACAGACAGACCAGTGCATTTGCTCTGCAACACGACGGTGGGCTGAAGCATGAACCCATCGGTGAAAAAACTATTATCTACCTCCGACAAGGCGTCGTTCGCGCCCCCCCCCCCCGCGTGCCCCCCCCGCGTGNCCCCCCCCCCCCCGTGTGCCCCCCTCACCTGCTCCCGCTCAGCAAGTCGTGGAAGGCGCCCAGCCCCAGGTAGCAGATCTCGGACAACTCCAGCAGGAGGCTGAGGGCGGCGATGGCGTACATGAGCAGGAGGAAGATGGTCTTCTCCGTGGGGCGAGACACGAAGCAATCCACGCGGTGTGGGCAGGGGTGGCGGACGCACTCGAAGCGTGGGGCCACCTCAAAGCCGTAGAGCAGGTACTGGCCTGCCAGGAAGCCCATCTCGGCCAGCGTACGCGCCAGCAGCTGGAGGGTGTAGGCCGCCATCAGCCCGTCAGACTTGATCCTCCAACGCTCGTTGTGTTGCCAAGGCTCCCGCTTGCCCTCTTCTTCACCCTTCTCCTCCACCTCCTCCTCCTCCTCCACATCCACCTCCTCCTCCTCCACCTCCTCCTCCTCCTCCACCTCCACCTCCTCCGTGCATTCAACGCGCGGTCGACTCGCTTGGCCCGCTTGTTCCGTTGGTCTCGCTTGAGCTCGATCCTGACCACGGCAGAGAGCGGCGGCGGCGGCGCCGTTCAAGTCCCGGTGTGAAGCGTCGGGGCGAGTGAAAGTGTAAGTGCTCGCTCGCTGCGAAACGCGACATCACGACGACCAACAGAGACGGACACGGCGCTGTCCGGGATCCCACTCCGATTGTCGCCTCCGAGAGACGCTTGAAGTGTCAAGTGAGCACCTGGTGCGACGTGCAAGAACTTCACCAACCGGGAGGCAAACGCAGCCGGCGTGGCTCTGGCCACAGACCCCCTCGGGGCTTTGAAGCGCCGCTCGCGAGAAGCACTTATCCCGACGGCCTTTGGAGACTACGCGGGGACTTTTGTCTTTGTGCGCGTGTGGCCCGTGTGCGTGTGTCTGTGTGTGTGTCTGCGTGTGTCTGTGTGTGTCTGCATGTGTCNGTGTGTGTCTGTGTGTCTGTGTGTCTGCGTGTGTCTGTGTGTGTCTGCGTGTGTCTGCGTATGTCTGTGTGTCTGCGTGTGTCTGTGTGTGTCTGCGTGTGGCCCGTCTGCGTGTGTCTGCGTGTGTCTGTGTGTGTCTGTGCGTGTGTCCGCGTGTGTCTGTGTGTGTGTCTGCGTGCACGTGCGTGTGTCTGTGTGTGCGTGTGTCTGCGTGTGTCTGTGTGTGCGTGTGTCTGTGTGTGTCTGCGTGTGTCTGTGTCTAGAATCCAAATTCCCCCCCCGCTGTGAAACACTCCCTCCGGGGACGTGTGTACCTGGTGATGCGATGAACAGCGAAGCCGAGGTACAGGATGGTGGGCGTGGCGACGGCGATGATCTGGAACACCCAGAAGCGGACGTGCGATAGTGGCGCGAAGCTGTCGTAGCAAACGTTCTCGCAGCCGGGCTGCGCCGTGTTGCACGTGAAGCGGCCTTGCTCGTCGTAGTAGATCGACTCGCCGGCCACCGTCGTGAGAACGATGCGGAAGATGAGGAAGGTGGTGATCCACAGCTTGCTCAGGAATGTGGAGTGTCGGTGAACCTCCTCCAGCAGCTGCGTCAGGTAGCCCCAGCTCATCGTGAACGCCGCTCAGATGCAAAGACGCCGCTGGGGAAACGTTCGAGTTTGTACGGGCAACTAGCGTCACTTAGAAACATTCAACTTCAGGACTTTGAGTGATGATCAAATAACCTGTCCCGTTTGTCCAGTTGCCCGTTTGGAACGAGAGTCGTAAGTTCAACCTCCACGCACAATAGATGACAGTGGTGGCATCCACATCTATAAAACGTGAAGAACCAGTGGCATCTACATCTACAGAACGTGAAGAACCAGTGGCATCTACATCTGCAGAACGTGAAGAACCATGGCATCTACATCTGCAGAACGCGAAGAACCAGTGGCATCTACATCTACAGAACGTGAAGAACCAGTGGCATCTACATCTACAGAACGTGAAGAACCAGTGGCATCTACAGAACGTGAAGAAAGTGGCATCTACATCTGCACAACGTGAAGAACCAATGGCATCTACATTTACAGAACGTGAAGAGCCAGTGCATCTACATCTGCAGAACGTGAAGAACCAATGGCATCTACATCTACAGAACGTGAAGAACCAATGACATCTACATCTACAGAACGTGAAGAACCAGTGGCATCTACATCTGCAGAAGTGAAGAACCAGTGGCATCTACAGAGCGTGAAGAACCAGTGGCATCTACATCTACAGAACGTGAAAACCAATGACATCTACATCTAGAACGTGAAGAACCAGTGGCATCTACATCTGTAGAATGTGAATAACCAGTGGCATCTACATCTGTAGAACGTGAAGAACCAGTGGCGTCTACATCTACAGAACGTGAAGAACCAATGGCATCTACATTACAGAACGTGAAGAACCAGTGGCATCGACATCTACAGAACGTGAAGAACCAGTGACATCTACATCTACAGAACGTGAAAACCAGTGGCATATACATCTACAGAACGACAAGAACCAGTGGCATCTACATCTACAGAACGTGAAGAACCAGTTGCATCTACATCTACATAACGTGAAGAACCAGTGGCATCTACATGTACAGAACGTGAAGGACCAGTGGCATCTACATCCGCAGAACGTGAAGAACCAGTGGATTCTACGTCTGTAGAACGTGAAGAACCAATGGCATCTACATCTGCAGAACGTAAGAACCAGTGGCATCTACATCTGCAGAACGTGAAGAACCAGTGGCATCTACATCTGCAGAACGTGAAGAACCAATGACATGTACATTTACAGAACGTGAAGAACCAGTGGCATCTACATCTACAGAACGTGAAGAACCAATGACATCAACATCTACAGAACGTGAAGAACCGATGACATGTACATTTACAGAACGTGAAGAACCAGTGGCATCTACATCTGCAGAACGTGAAGAACCAATGGCATCTACATCTACATAACGTGAAGAACCAATGACATCAACATCTACAGAACGTGAAGAACCAGTGGCATCTACATCTACATGAGATTATATGACTTTTAAGGCTATTCTCTGTGTTTGGTGTACATGCCATACACCACGTTTGGATCGACAGAAGTCAAGTTGGACTTACAAACGGTACCTCTGGAACCTAACCTTGGTAACGTAAGTTGAGTTCACTCAGCGTTGTGTCCACACGCTCACACAACAACAACAGCCATTCGGCAGTCAACCCAAGGCACCTACCATGGGTTGGCTGACAGATGGCTGGCCGATGCAACAACTGTGCCCCCTACTGTGAATACTTGCTGCCCTTTAAACGCCCGGCGCTCCGCTCGTTGTTGTGAGTGTTGCTCCTCTGCCCTCTGTTGTTGCTGGAGGGCGACTGCCTCCAACTGATTCTAGATTTGAAGCTTTTGTGACTGCAAGGATTCAAACTCTTAGGTTATTTCGGTAAAGTCACGTAGGTAAAAATATTAATAAATTATNAAAAATAATCATAGAAATAAAATAATAAATCACGTCTTTTAGGAGGCAACCCAAGTCTCCGTCATCAGGTGGGACGTCACAGCTAAATTGACTGTATCAAGTGAGGCAAATTCCAAGTGACAAGCTCTTAAATACAAGTTAAGGGGAGGAGGGAGGGCTTATCTGAATGTTAAACGGTATGTCAACACTCGGTAAAGTAGAATAGTACCTGTCAAATAAGATGGTACAAATATGTGTAGTTAAATCTTTTACCGTGATGATGGGTACAAACTAATCATTGGAAAGATGTTATTAACCATGTAACAGTCACTCACCCACTCACTCACCCACCAACTCACCCACTCATCCACTCACTCACCCACCCACTCACCCACCCAAATACCCACCCACCCACTCACTGTCACTCACTCACCAATTAATCCACTCATCCACTCACTCACTCACCCACTCACCCACCCACTCACTGTCACTCACTCACCAACTCAGCACTCATCCACTCACTCACCCACCCACCCAACTCACCCACCCAATCACTCAGTCACTCTCCACCCACTCACTCACCACCAACTCACTCAGTCACTCACTCACCCACCTACCCAGTCACTCACCCACCCAATCACTCACCCACCCACTACCCACTCACCCACTCACTCGGCCACTCACCACCCACTACCTACTCACCCACCCACACACTCAGTCACCCTACATTATAGACTGTATCTATGTGTACAGTCTACATTATAGACTGTGTCTTTATTATAGACTGTATCAGAGGTAATATTGTTATTTCTATTAATATAATTTTTATTATAAATTATTATTTTTACCTACGTGACTTTACCGACAAAAACCTAAGAGTATACCTCCAACTGCCCAGTAGTAGCAGCGTCCTTCACGAGCCTCCTCCTCCTGCTCCACAGAGGCTGATCCACTCAGCTCCACATCACTCCATCTCTTCTCTAGCAGTTCAGCGTTCGCTCACACACACACACACAGCCACAGCAGCAAGGAGAGACACAGACGGCAGCGGCTGCGTGGGAGACAGAGCGCAGAGAGAGAGAGAGCGGGAGGAGGGTGGTGGGGTCAGACCTCTGCTGGAGCGCAGGAGACGATCAGCTGGGAGAAGACGCAGCGAGTGGAGGAGACTCCTTAGCAGATGCACGTGGCAAAGACGCCATCTTCCTGCCCCTCCCCCTCACCTTCGGCTCCTCCCCACATCCGGCCCCCCCCTCCACATCCGGCCCCCCCTCCACATCCGGCCCCCCCTCTCCACATCCGGNCCCCCCTCTCCACATCCGCCCCCCCTCCACATCCGATCCGGCCCCCCCCTCTCCACATCCGGCCCCCCCTTCTTCACCCTCACTTCGGACTATTTATTGTTGAATATTTTTATTATTTTATTATTTCCATTCTACGTGACTTTACCGAAAGAACCAAGAAGATGAGTCACTTGTTGTTTTTTCTTCTTGGTTATTTCGGTAAAGTCACGAAGAATGGAAATAATAAAATAATGAAAAATTTACATAATAAATAAAAAAACATTTTTTGTGTTATTTTATTAAAATATTTTTAAAATTTTTTTTATTTTATTATTTCCATTCTACGTGACTTTACCGAAAGAACCAAGAAGATGAATCCCTGCAGTCACGAAAGAAGCTTTAAATCGAAAGAGTCACGTGTTGTTGACGACCACGTGGTGTTCCGGCCAGGCGCTAGAGGCGTCACCCCATTGGTGGATGACGACACAGACCTCGCCTCGGCTATTAAGACCCTCCCCACTCGGCCACGTGTTTCAGATGCTTGGAGCGGCAGTGGAGCTGATCACAAACATCACCAGCAGTGCAGAGTGGAGCTGGGGACGACTTCTGTGAGTAGTAGGTGAGGCATTCACTCGAGGCTGTGTTGTCAGACACGTGTTGTTGTAGTTGAGTATAACATTTATTAAGTAACACATCGGGGTCGTTTGCGTGTACGTGACGATTATCTGAACCGGTCTTGGGACTCCCTAGGTCGACTCAGCCTCAAATGCGTACCTGGCGTAGCGTGTAGTGTAGTGAACATCGCTAGCCCTAGGGGAGACAAAGGCGGTCCATTAATTAATCTATAATAAAGGGGAGGGGGTGTTTTGAGTTAGATCGCNAAAAACAGAAAATAACCTTTATGGAGAATGTCGGTATCGTGAAAACCTACGTGTTCAACTAACCCACTAATGCCCACATTTTTTCCCAGAGGTTTATTCAAATTTGTTAAATATTATACTAAACCTTTTCTCGTAAAAATAAGATTTTTTTTATATAGTTAAAAATATACAATATACAGGCAGTCCTCTACTTACGACGGAGATGCGTTACGACGACCCCATTATCACAAGTCGAAAATATTGTAAGTCGAAGATGGCCTATACCCTATAGCCTACCCAGGAGTCTTACAGAATGGTGATAATTTAGCACACAGAGCAATACAGTAGCGTGCTGTATAAACTATATATGTGTTACTTTTAATTACAATACTGTATTGCACAGTAAAATGTAAAGTTAAAAAAACAAGGTAAATTTTAGCCTACAATATTGAACTGCGATTTAATAGAAAGTTTTGTCAAGAAACAATCCTATCTGCTATAAAAAAAACATTTTAGCATCATTGAACGTATCGTATGTGGTAACATTAAAATGTAATCGCTAAAGCTACGTATCATATGTAGTGTATAGTAGTGTATATATGTATAGTAGNGTATAGGTTGTATATAGNAGTGGTGTATAGTGTAATGTATAGTGTAGTGTATAGTGATAGTGTAGTGTATAGTGTAGTGTATAGTAGTATAGTGTATATAGTGTATACATGTGTAAGTATAGTTATAGTGGTGTATAGTTAGTGTATAGTGTAGTGTATAGTGTAGTGTATAGTGTAGTGTACATAGTGTATAGTAAGTGTATAGGTAGTGTATAGTAGTGTATAGTGTNGTGTATAGTATAGTGTATAGTAGTGTATAGAGTCTATAGTGTAGTGNATAAGTATATAGTGTAGTGTATAGTAGTGTATAGTGTAGTGTATATTGTAGTGTATAGTAGTGTATAGTAGTGTATATAGTAGTATATAGTGTAGTGTATAGTGTAGTGTATAGTAGTGTAGTGTATAGTAGTATATAGTGTAGTATATAGTGTATAGTGTAGTGTGTCGTGTATAGTGTAGTGTATAGTATAGTGTANANTAGTGTAGTGTATAGTAGTATATAGTGTAGTATAGTAGTGCAGTGTGTAGTGTATAGTAGTGTAGTGTATAGTGTAGTGTGTAGTATAGTAGTGTATAGTGTAGTGTGTAGTGTATAGTGTAGTGTATAGATGCATTGAACGTATCGTAACGTATCATATTGTACTGTACTCACCAAGATCCTGTTTGTCGTCTGCACACGTGAACGATGTTAAGGTTGTTGATGGCAATTTTGTGGTGTCGCTGTCACCATCGTAACATCGAAATATCATAAGTCTGCCCATCGCAACTTGGGTTCTTTCGGTAATGTCACGTGGGTAGAGAAATAACACTGGTCAACACATTTTCTGGCATGAGGTATTCCAACGGTTTTAATGTAATTTTGGGGTGCTGATTCCACATCTGGCATCAGTTTTTGCCTATCACCTCAGGTTTTTTGAGATATCAAATATTGCATTTTCAATAAAAACTGTAGAAGAAAAATATTAAATGAATGTGGATATATACATAAAATGATATTATAAACACACCATCCTAAAAATACAGCACCGTATTTTAACACTAAAGCAGTCACTCACTCGCAACGACTTGCAATCGTAAGTGACAGAGTTAATTTCAGGTAAAATCAATGAAAATGGGGTATGCCGAGAGCATAAAAATGAGATGTGATAGAGCAAATCTGAGATCAGATTTGGAATCAGCACCCTGAAATTAGTCTAGAACAGCTGCAAAAGTCCAGGCCAGAAAAAATGTTTTTTTTTTTGACCAGTGTGATAGATCCGAGTTCGATGCAACACAAGCAATCGTCATCAGGTGGGACATCCACGGCGAGACAAACACGCCGACTTCAGCAGTTCTTGCTGCTCAAGCGTGAGGGCAGGAGCTGGATTGGCTCTCGACATTACCCTGTTCGATTTAAAGCTTTCGTGACTGCAGGGATTCATATTCTTGGTTCTTTCGGTAAAGTCACGTAGAATGGAAATAATAAAATAATAAAAATACAAATAAAACATAATAAAATAATGGCCGAAACGTCGTGAGAATTTTTTATTGTTTATTTTTATTATTTTATTATTTCCATTCTACGTGACTTTACCGAAAGAACCAAGACTATTACCCTGTTCGTGACCTTGACCCTGCATCTGACTTTGACCCCGTGCCTGACCCTTGACCCTGCCCCCGAGGGCAATGCCTGCATAGGTGCTGCTACTCGCTACTAACACCACTTGCCCCTACAACCTGGTACAGTCTACATGGGGGGGTGGGGGATAGTTGTGTTTGCATTGACATTTTGAGTTGAAGTTTCTACTTGAAATAAATAATTCAAGTGAACACAGACATTGGGGATTTGTTTGTGTGTGTGTGAACGTGTTAAACTGTGTGTGCGCACGTGTTCAATAAACCGTGTGTGTGCGCGTGTTAAACTGTACGTGTGTGTACGTGACGATTATCTGAACCGGTCCTGGGACTCCCCTAGGTCGACTCAGCCTCAAATGCGTACCTGGCGTAGCGGTGTAGTGTAGTGAACATCGCTAGCCCTGGCCACCCACCCCTCGTGTGCCACAGTGCCAGGTTGCTACTGCTACTCGCTATCAACGCCACTTGACCCAGCAGTCTGTTCAGGCTGTAGAGGGGGGTCTTTGTGTTTGGAGCGAGCGTGAGGAGTGAGTATGGTGTGAGCCAGGGAGTGTTGAACCCTGTCACTCTCTCTCTCTCTCATCAGGACTCTGCCTGGACTCCCAGAACCTCAGAACAACGTTGAGGAAGACTCAGCGTGAGTGATTTTCTCGCTCTCACTCTTCACACTTACTCGCTACCTCACTGACTCAGTCACTACCCTCACGCATTCAATACACTCACTCGCTACCTGCACTCATTCACTCACCACCCTCACTATCCTCACTCGCTACGCACCCAGTTTGTGTGACTAGTGCTGTACTAGTAACGAATTGGCAAGTTCTGTTTACGTGACCAACCCTGTTACTAATTGGCTGTGTCGCGTGGTGAAGGGTTTACAAAAACCTGTAATATGGATCATATTGGTCGCGAAAACCTACGTTTTAAACGTAGGCTTTCACAACAAATATCCATCATAGAGCTTTTTGGGTTGGATCACGTAAATACGAACGTGTCGCGATAGTGCCGATCGTTGTGTTGGTGGTACAGGTGTGTGCGTTGCATCGCCGGCACGACAAGCCAGGAACTTCCATGGAGAGAGGGGGAGAGGAGCGGAGGGAAGAAGAGGCCAAGGCAGAGAGCCAACTTGGAACAGGCTTGACGATGAGCGGAGAGGCTACGGTGCAGACCGAGCCGCCCAGAGGGGAGCACGTGCAGGGAGAGCAGCTCTGAGCGTGGAGACGAGGAGAGACGGGACAACCTGGCCATAGCCGGGCATGAGAGGGGGCACAGGGGGACAGAGGGGGCAGGAGAGGGGGCACAGGGGGCAGAGGGCATGAGAGGGGGGCTCAGGGCGGGAGATGGCAGGAGAGGCAACCTCCAGACGACAGGGCCAGGTGGGAGCAAGAGGGAGCCAGGAGGAGGGTGGTGATGCCGGTGATGCTGAGACCGATGGACGTGGCGAGGGACGCGGGGAGGCAGGCCGGGGGGCGGTGCGCGGGGTGGAGAGGCGGAGGCCAGAGCGATGGCAGACAGGAGAGAGAGACAAATGTGGCAGGGGTTTTGTGAGGAAGCCGTGGAGGAGGGCAGAGGAGCGCCGAGAGACGAGTTCGCGAGACAGACGTCCATAGCGCGAGCGATGTCGGGGCTGAAGGCCATCGAGCATAAGTGGCCTGGCAGGAGAGCCAGAGGCAGGAGAGGGGAGGCTGGTAGAGGAGACTTTAGTAAGGGCAGATTCACACACAGAGACCCGTAGACGCACACAGAGACCCATAGATTCATAGAGACCCATAGATTCACACAGAGACCCATAGATTCATAGAGACCCATAGATTCACACAGAGACCCGTAGATTCACACAGAGACCCATAGATTCACACACAGAGACCCGTAGACGCACACAGAGACCCATAGATTAACACACAGAGACCCGTAGATTCACACACAGAGACCCGTAGACGCACACAGAGACCCATAGATTCACACACAGAGACCCATAGATTAACACAGAGACCCATAGATTCACACACAGAGACCCGTAGATTCACACACAGAGACCCGTAGACACACACAGAGACCCATAGATTCACACACAGAGACCCATAGATTCACACACAGAGACCCGTAGACGCACACAGAGACCCATAGATTCACACACAGAGACCCATAGATTCACACACAGAGACCCATAGATTCACACAGAGACCCGTAGATGCACACAGAGACCCATAGATTCACACACAGAGACACGCTCACCCACCCACTCATGGAGGAGCAGCAGCAGCAGCAGGATGGGAGCCTTCACTTCCAGCACCGCTTAGAGGTCACAGCTGATTGCCTCGCTGGGCAATCCCACACACTTCGCCAGCCCTCCACCACCCAGCCTGCCCCTCTCTTTACCCCTCCCCCCGGAGCGGTGCTGGGCCTCCCGTACGTCCACTCTGCCCCAAATGAGTGTGCCTGCTGCTGGGGTCTGTGGTGAACATCACCGCCGGGAGACAAAGGCGGTCGGTCAGGGTGGTGCCACAGTGCCGGCCTCTATAGGTGCGCGAGTCGCAGCACTCACCCCGACAGTCTGTTCAGGCTGCACGGGGCGTGGGTAATCGTTGCCTTTGCGTTGACATTTTCATTGAAGATTCTCGGTNAAAAAAAAAAACGAATTTGATAAACAAACATTTGGAATTTTTGTGCGCACAATGTTTTTTCACCTGCAACTCAATCCGTCGTGAGAATTGGAAAATGCAAAGGGGAGGGGGGTGCAGTAACAAGCAGCCACGTGACAATTCAGCGGTGGACGATTTTGTCGGAGAGCCCCTGAACTGAACCTTGTGGCAGAACCCCGGGGTCCCAAATAAAGAGTCTAAAAGCGTGACGTTGATTTTGGAGAGAAAATCCGGAGAACCCCTAGAAAAATCCACTTGAGCACGGAGAGAGAGAGAGACACAAACTCCAAATATACAGCAGCAGGCGTCAGGGTGAAGATCGATCCCACAAACTCCTGTATACTACGCGAGGTAGTCAGCATCTCCTAGCCACTATAATGAGAGACACGCAAACTAAAAATATACAGCAGCAGGCATCATCAGAGTCGGGATCAAACCCACGACCTCCTGTATACCAGGCGAGGTAGTCAACATCTCCTAGCCATTGTTTCACGGCGTGCACCCTGTGTCATTTACACTTTGAATTTCGCAGCATTTCCATTCCTTCATTCTCGCAGAAATAATCTCAACGTTTGTGCCACGTGACGGTTGATTTGAAACGTTCACTGCCCTTTGGTTATAGTTGGTTTCACACAATTTAAATGTCTACTTATTTCTTTATGAATAAAACGCCGTGTCTGTTCGCCTCTTCAGGATGTAAACTTTGTTCTCCTGTTGCTCCAACTGAAAGTGCCACATCAGCAAAAAGAAGCCAGCAACGGTTGAAGGTTATTTTTTGTTCACCATTGGCCACCAGATTGTTTGAGAGTCTTCATCCAATCTGAAACGTGTCCCAGAGGAACGGCCACTCCCGAGATGGAGCCATTGACTCAGGCATTTGAAAGCAGAAATCTCGCTCTGAATCAGTTGGGTGGCATTTTATTTGCCTTTGTAACGCTGCCGCGTGGAACCTGCCTGGTCTATCAATCCTTGTGGAAGCTTCGGGTCTTCTCGGCCACGGTCATGCCCCCTCCCTTCTCTCTGCTTGTGTAATGAGCGACTTCCACGACACGTCGTATAGAGGGTACTTCTTTATTTCTCACACTGAGCACAACACAGGCCAGCACTGGTTCTTCCTCTTCACTGAATACAACTCGAGGCAATATCACCTCCACTGGCTACACACACAGCCGATCACTCGGCGAGGTCCCTCGCCCTCACTCTCTCCGCCGCTGGCTGGCGGCGTGACGACGGCGATGGAACCAACGCAGGAGATCTTCCACGTGGCCGGACGACGGAGAGCGATGTCGGTGAACAGCGACACAGCCAGGACCCAGGACCCCTCACCCGCCCCGAGCCACGCATCCGCTCCTCCTTATATCCCCCAGGCGTGGCTAAGCCCCGCCTCCGGCCACGCCCTCTCGTGGAACGTTCCAGCAGGTTCCTGGAGCATCTCGGCTAGCCCCTCCTGTTACCTTTGCCCCAGATACGCCTCCTTCCCCGATTGGTTCTTACCTCTGTGGCTGTAACCGTGAAACTCTTCCCAGGCCAGCTGGTGTCACTTTGTCATGTCAACATAACCCTGTCATTACACTTGTGAAACGTGGACCCGTTCAATGGAACATCAGCGTTACACAACCAACGAAAAGATAATGCCGCTCGACTGATTTGGAGTGAGACCTCTGCTGTGAAACCGGAGCCGGTCATGAGTACACTGCCCAGGTATGGGAAACTCTCCACTCTCTCCACAACTGCCTCATCACCGATTGGGAGTTGTGGGAGTGGAGTGCCCGATGGTACAAAATGCCCGGCAGGTGTTTCACGCACACGCGCACACACACAACAACAACCGCCATTCGCCACTAAGTGGCGGTGACGTCACCACGACGCTTGTGCCAGGCCATGTGCACCTTAAGGCCACGTGAAGTGTCGAACGCCCGCCGGCAGGAGGTCACACACACACACAACACCAAAGTCATGGTGAGTTTGAAGTAATTCTGTCGAGCAGAACTTTGAAGGTTAATTTGTATTCACATCGAGTAAAGCGCCGCCCATATCAAACACCGAAGACGTGTCTGCGGTGTAACAGTTGGCATGCTGGACTCCTCCAGGTCGCTGGTTCCATTCGATCTCCCAGGAAAGCAGATTCAATGTGAGCATGCTACTTCAGTCCCACATCATCTGCCCAACCAATATTATTCATGGATTCATCACAGTGATTCAAGTACAAGGTCATGTGTGCTGGGGTAATGTGTGGGTACGACCACTTTGTCCAGAATGTTTGACAGGTGTGGGGTAGGTTGGTCAAATGCTATTAACTCTTTAACTAAACTCTTTGTTATTTCACTAGTAAGGCCCACTAAGCTATATAGCGCTTTTTTCAGAAGCAATCTGGCCACAAATGATAGCTCAACGAAGTGGCCTATCGTGTGGATATTTACAGTAGCCAAATATTCAACACGTGTTTCTAAATGTGGAGGGGAAACCCGGACGACCCGGAGAAAAATCCACGGGACAACTCGGAGAAAGAGAGACACGCAAACTCCAAATGTACAGAGTGGGGCTGGTGGTGGTGGTGATGGGGGTCGCTGCGCGGGTATTTAACGGGGGGCACATTCCATTAAACCCACGAATTCATGGTGTCACACTTGGACGTGACGACCAGAGGTTACTGAATATCGACAGTTTAATGATTGGGCAAGTTTCTTAAATCTGTCCAGCCAGTGGTTATCATCTTACCTGTACACCGCAGTCTAGCGGGAGGGTGAGGTGGGTGGGGGGTAAAGTGTGAATACGCCCAACTCTTTAAACTCCTCTGATCAGCATGGAAGAGGAGGCCAAACACACTCTGGAGTTCACTGGGACGGAGGCTCTTCCGCTAGCAGGGGTCGTGAGCGAGAAATCTCTGTTGCCATTGATTTCGTCTGTGATGGTTTACTGAGAAAAGACGTGGGCACAATAGCTGTTAGTTACCCCAAAAGTCGCCTTGCGTATAGATGTTAGTGTATGAACACATCGTCCTGCGGAGGGAGCTGGTAGGAACGTTGGGTTGCTCGGTCAATGGCCTGCAGGGTCAACGGCCATGCTTATAAAGGGCTTATGATGATGATGATGGGCCATTGTGCCCCAGGCTGTGGTCAGATTTGTCATCTTGCACTCCAACAGCAGCGCTTAGGAGAAGCCACTGGGTGGCAGTAAGTGGCTGGGCTCAAATATCAAATAACAATTCAATTCGCGAGTGTCCATGTTGTGTTGTTGTTGTTGCTGCTGCTGTTATTGCTAAGTTCTCCCCCACTCTCGTGTGAGCTTGTCCATGGTGTTGTTGTTGTGTTGTTGCTGCTGCTGCTGTTGTTGTGAGTGGGTGGCGTTGCAGCCCAGTAACGAACACTGCAGTTTAGCACGAAGTAAGTAAAGACTTGCATGACAAATATCTGCCATCTTGTTGTTGTTGTGGTGTTGTTAGATTGTTTAAATATAAACGTGTTAAATATCTGCCATCTTGTTGTGGTGGTTGTGTTGTTAGATTGTTTAAATATTAACATCGTGACAAATATCTGCCATCATATGGCTGTGTTGTGGTTGTTGTTGTGGTGGTGGTGGTTGTGTTGTTAGATTGTTTAAATATAACATCGTGACAAATATCTGCCATCTTGTGTTGTGTTTGTCTTGATTTAAAGCTTTCGTGACTGCAGGGATTCACATTCTTGGTTCTTTCGGTAAAGTCACGTAGAAGGGAAATAATAGAAGAAGTTTCTGTTAAAAANAACTTAGTCGCTAATGTCCCAATACTATCGGTTTAAAACAATAAAATTGCAACCTCAGAGAAGCGTCGAGAAGCACGTGGAAATTCCACATTCCCATGGCGCGAGTTTAGCCACAAGCAAGCCACAAGTTGCTGACCAGCCTCACCACCCACCCCCTCGTTTGTGTATCGATCCCGAGGGTCGATCAGCTCTGTTACTGTATTACCGTACAGTAATACAGTAACCACCTTCAAGAGCCGAATGGCTCACAGGGCTATACCTAATCAATGAACTTGAACTTGAACCTTGCAAACTAACTATTTACTCTATTGTAAGCGCTGGTTAATAAGAATAAGAATGCTGTTTTGTTTTTTAATGGCACCATACAAGAGCCCTTGATGCACATTGAGATTGGGTTGCTGCAGTGGCTAGGAGATGTTGACTACCTCGCCTGGTGTGCAGGAGGTCATGGGTTCGATCACCAACCCTGACGCCTGCTGTATATTTGGAGTTTGCGTGTCTCTCTCATCATCATCACGGTGGCTAGGAGATGTTAACTACCTTGCCTGGTATACAGGAGGTCGTGGGTTCGATCCCGACCCTGACCCTGCTGCTGTATATTTTGAGTTTGCGTGTCTCTCTCATCATCATCACGGTGGCTAGGAGATGTTGACTACCTCGCCTGGTGTGCAGGAGGTCGTGGGTTCGATCCCGACCCTGACGCTTATTGTATATTTGGAGTTTGCGTGTTCTCCCCATGTTCGTGTGGATTTGTCTCTGGGTCATCCGGTGTTTACCTCTACGTTTAGAATCAACATGCGTTCAGAGTATGTGGCTGCTATAAACTTACACATAGGCTGCTTTGTTGAGCTATCATTTTTGGCCAGGTCGCTTCTGTTAAAAAACCGACATGACTCAGTGGGCCTTATTTGGTAGAAAAAATAAATGTGCAAATCCTGCGGTCCGTGACAGTGACACGTGGGGACCGAATGCAGTCAAGGATAGGTTCTTTTTTCAATCGAACCTTCTCACTGGTTACGCTGTGAATTGTTTTTACATTCAATCCGCACAAGCGGTGTTCATTTTGAGTGATATTTTTTAGCAACGGTGAAAAATATGCGTACGGTCGGAAAATAAAGCGAACTTTTTCGGGATAAGAAAACCCCCAAACAAAACGTGGAAGACGTGACAACGCTGTGCGTTGCTGTAACTGTGAATGGTCAGCCATTACGGCATGGAATTAGCCTTTGCCGCATGCAGGAACACTTCCTCATAGGCACACAGATCCCCCGCAACCAGAGGTCGCAACCGGGTACCCGATACCCGTACCCTACCCGATAGCCGGCTACCCGTACCCAGCCGGGTACGGGTACCCATTTGCGACCCTGGTGCGTCTGGGTACGGGTAGACCGTGAGTCACTGGTGAGTCACCGTTTGTCACTCATTTCGGGTAGGGAATGGGTACCTGTACCCGGCCGGGTACGGGTACCCGTTTGCGATCCTGGTGCGGCCGGGTATGGGTACGGGTAAGGAATCAAAACCCGTTTGCGACCTCTGCCCGTAACGTAAAAGTTTATTTACAGACCTAAGCCATTAGTGGGAGGGAGGGAGAAAAACAAAACTGGCCTTGGCAAAGCATGTGGCGTCAGTCTCGCCCGGTCATCCTCGCTGCCGATGTGATGATGTTCTTGATTTGAAGCTTTCGTGACTGCAAGGATTCATACTCTTAGGTTTTTTCGGTAAAGTCACATAGGTGAACAAAAATGATGTTCGTGTCGGATGTGCTAGACCACACGCTGGGAATGGAGGGGGGCGGGAGGGGGGAGAAATTAATAATAACAAAGCAATGGATCTTTAGAACCCAGCGTGAAGCAATGTCCACCACAGTTGCCCTCTTGGTTGTTTCCTTTGAGTCACACGCTTGAAGGTAAAATTGTAAAACTTAAAAGGCGGTGTCGGCAAAATGCGCTGACGCGCCGCTCTGCTTGGTCGCAGTGGCGAGCTACGTGAGCGCGGCAATGCGAGACTGCAACTTGGACGATGAGGAGGAGAGGCTGCAGATCATCGAGGAGGTGGACGAAGCGGAGGAGAAAGACGAGGTGGAGGCGGCGGAGGAGGAGGAGGATGACGAGACGAACTTCGAGGGGACCGGCGTCAATCCCGGCGGCAATCCCAGCATGGACAAGACTGCCGAGCCGCTGGGCAGTGCGCAGGACGGGCCGGTGGCGGAGTGCGATGTGCCGGGCAGTGGGGCCACTCGCCGTCATGGTGGTGGTGGCGGTAAGAGCGCACGTGCTCACACTCCACAGCGTAGTTGTTAGCGTTGTATTTTAAATGAAAGAAAAAAAACACGTTTGTAGCATTGTACTACAACAAACGAACATGGCCAAACCAAAAAACTTTTCGAAAATCACCAAAATAAAGCCATAAAAGCAATGAAGCAGTGGTCATAGGAACTGTGACCGAATTTTCACAATAAACGACGTAAACAACATTTAATTTGGAGCTTTCGTGACTGCAGGAATTACTCTTTGGTTCTTTCGGTAAAGTGACGTGTAAAGTTAAATAATAAATAAAATACTAGCATACGACATTTCGATTGCAACACAAGCAATCGTCATCAGGTACAAATGAAATAGAAACACAAATCTCGTATACTTAGAAATGTAATGTGATACAACAGAGAGTCGGATAACATAAGTCAACACCCCACCAGGAACGTATAAAGATAAAATAATAAATAAAATACTAGCATACGACGTTTCGATTGCAACACAAGCAATCGTCATCAGGTACAAATGAAATAGAAACACAAATCTCGTATACTTAGAAATGTAATACAACAGAGAGTCGGATAACATAACAGTCAGCACCCCACCTGGTTGATTACATTCTCCCTCGCCCCGTGCCTCCCCGCTAGGCGCGGGGACTCCCGGCGCGTTTGCGGTGCCACCGCTGCCGCCGCCGCTGCTGCTGCTGTCGTGCCCTCACTGCGGCCGCGGCTACAACCGTCGCAGCTCGCTGCGGGAGCACGTCCGCCGCCGGCACAAGAGGGGCGCCGCGGGCGACAGCGGCATCGCGGATCTCCGCAAAGCACCGCGTCCTCGCCGCGCGGGCGAGGTGACTGACCCCGTTTGCCGGCATTGTCGCCAATTTACAGCGGCGGCTCGTCCGTCAGAATGCGTCTGTCTGAATGCGTCTGTCTGAATGCGTCCGTCTAAATGCGTCTGTCTGAATGCGTCCGTCTAATGTGTCCGTCTGAATGCGTCCGTCTGAATGCGTCTGTCTGAATGCGTCCGTCTGAATGCGTCTGTCTGAATGCGGCCGTCAGAATGCGTCTGTCTGAATGTGTCCATCTGAATGCGTCTGTCTGAATGCGTCCGTCTGAATGTGTGCGGGGGAAAGGAGTTTGAACCGTGACGTGTCGTCGCGTTGCGTCGTTGAGCTGCTTGCGGAGTCACGCTTACTCGCCCCTACGCAACGCCTGTGCTGAAGAGCTTCATAGCTCATCCGATTCCCTCCGGTAAAATTGTTTTATTATTCTGATTCTCACTTCGCACCTCTGTTCCATCTTTGCACAGAAGGGTCAGCCTCCCGCTGCCGTGAGCCACAAGTGCACAGAGTGTGGGAGAGACTTCAAGTGCAAACACCACCTCAAGGAACACTTCCGCATCCACAGCGGTGAGTGTGGAACATTGCAACGTTTGGCAGAACGCACCCACTGATTTCCTTCCTGCGCGTGTGTCTACAGCGCATGCCGCATTCGCTGCGTCACGCGGCACTTTGGATGATGCATTTATAATGTTTTGGTTTGACACGGCGACTTTCGCGACCGATATCCACAATTCTGGCTGCCCACCTGATGACGGTGGTTGTAGTTACTGGCGAAACGTCGCCGCACTTGAATTGCAAATGTTGTGGGTTTGCTCTCCTGCACACTGGCGTGCTGGAGAGTAACGAATCGGCACGTTGTGTTTCGCGTCACATACTTTACGAATCGTCCGTGTCGGTTTTTGACGACGCGTTTATACTGACGCGATGTAACCCAGAAACCTCCGTCGTCGATGTATTTGTTTGTAATTCCAGGGGAGAAGCCATATGGGTGCCCAAATTGCAAGAAGCGCTTCTCTCACTCGGGCTCGTACAGCTCGCACATCAGATGCAAGAAGTGCGTGGGCTTCGTCACGGCGAACGGCAGGGCGCGTGCGGCGACATCTCCAGTTGCCGGTGCCTCGACGGCTGACGCTGGCAAGATGGAAGGGGCCGTCGCCACGTCTCCCAAAGCCACGGGTCGTCCCGCCGGCAAGATCAAGACCGAAGAGGCGGATCTGGAGGAGCGTTCTTCCCACGTGGAAGGGGCGGCTCGCCACGCCTGCCGCTATTGCCACGAACCGTTTCTGAGCGCAGTACCTCTGCACCAACACGAGCGCTACCTCTGCAAGGTGAACGACGAGATCGACGCGTCGCCTCAACCGTCAGCGCCACAACCTCCGGCTCAACCAAAGAAGTCGAAATTGTCGGCTGGAAAGGGGTTGAAAGGGAGCGGCGCTACAGGACTCGGAGACCAATCGGCTTCCCTGAAGTCGTACTGCCTTGCTGGAAGTGTCGAGGCGAGTCCCGAGGAGTCGACAAAGATGTCGTTGGCCATGAGCCTCCCCGGAGACGTTCTCTCCGAGTGGCTGGAGACGAAACCCAACGCGGCGGGCAGATCACAGGAGCACCGTGCGCCCGGCTCGCCCTCCTACGAGCCGGCGGGCCGCAGCTGTTCTCCAGCTGGGCAGGCCGCCCACGGCACGGAGGGAAGTCCGGCCCTGCAAGGCCCCGCGGCGGGTCACGCGGAGAGCGGGCCGCCCGGCGGCGTGGCGGACGGGCTTTGCCGCGGTCGAGACCAGGCCCGGCCGCTCGACTTGTCGCTGCCAAAGTTGAGCAGAGCGAGGCTTAGAGAGATGGGCTTTGTCGATGTCCACAATTCGAGCGGCGTCGAGCGCAAAGAGGAGCCGTTGGACTTGACTCACGCGAAGAGATCGAACGGCGAGCCGGACTCGAGTGCTTCTCACGCGACCGATGGCTCATCGAACAACAGCGTTGACCGTTTACACGAGAACAAGCCGACAATGAACATGGTCACTTCCAGCTACGGCAACGGTCCCGTGCTCACGGCCTTTCCGCCGCCCAGTCTGATTCCGGCCTTCCACATGGGTGACCCCGGCCTGAGGCCCTACACGGGCCTGGACCAAGCAGCCTTGCTGTCCCACGCGGCTGCTCTCGCTGACTTCCACGATAAGATGCGCCACTTTGCACAGGTAAGAGCAAATGCTTGGAGGTTGCGCTGTTGGACTAACACGGAAGCACACGCGCACCGGTGGTGGCGCCTTGCGTTTACAATTCACGTGTTGAACCTTATTCATTGTGCGGAGAGATAGATGTGTAATGTGAGGATATATCCGGATCACTGACGTATCACAACTCGTCATGATGATTGGCTCTGCCGGTCCTGGTTTATAGCCAATGGGGGGAAGCCTGGGGGCGTGGCCCTGACGTGATGGAAAGGTGAAAGCTCTAAGAAAAGATTGGTTCTGCTGGCTTTGGCCACAGCCAATGGGGAGATGAGTCAGGGGCGTGGTCCCGGGAGCTGACGAGGGAGCCTGGAATATTCCATGGAGGCTAACCAGGATTGGTGGAAACGTACCACGTGACCCGGGTATTAAATAGGGGTGGAGACGAATGACACGTGGTCAGAACGGGAACGAACAGAGGAAGGGGGCCACGCGGGAGCGGGGCTCCGGGTTGCCACGTGGCGGTGTCTATCTGTCCCTCTCACGCTGCCTGTCAGCAGCGTGAAGGAAAGCTGTATACAAGTTGAATAAAAGACCGGATTCCAGAAGTCGCCTCAACAACCTTTATTACAGATGTATGAATGTTTCGTTGCTGATATCCTTCGTGTTACGTGATGTTGCGTCGAACTAGGATCCGCATATTAAAGAGCGGGTCCTTGCAGATAAAATCTTGATGCAAGCGAGTCTGCCTCGGCTGATGAGACACTGTATGTCGAATATCGATCCCAGAATCTGCTTGTTCTGAATCAACGCTGCGGACATTGTGCACATCCATAAGGATGTAGCTGAGTGTAGCTGGGTGAGTGAGTAGCTGAGTGAGTGAGTAGCTGAGTGAGTGGATAGCTGAGTAAGTGATTAGCTGAGTGGGTGTAGCTGGGTGAGTGAGTAGCTGAGTGAGTGAGTAGCTGAGTGGGTGGATAGCTAAGTGGGTAGTTGAGTAGGTGGGTAGCTGAGTGAGTGGGTAGCTGAGTGGGTGGCTGAGTGGGTAGCCGAGTGGTTGGATGAGCGGGTGGGTAGTCGAGCGGGTGGGTAGCTGAGTGGGTTGCTGAGTGGGTAGCCGAGTGGTTGGATGAGCGGGTGGGTAGTCGAGCGGGTGGATAGCTGAGTGGGTAGTTGAGTAGGTGGGTAGCTGAGTGAGTGAGTAGCTGAGTGGGTGAGTAAGTAGGTAGCCGAGTGGTTGGATGAGCAGATGGGTAGCTAAGTGGGTGGCCGAGTGGGTAGCTGAGAGGCAAATACGAGACGAATCCCGTCGGTTTACCTCGGCGGCTCAACCGACGACCGCGCTCCACAGGGAGAGTCTCCTGAGCGGGGAGAGGGAGTCCCCGTGGTCTCGGTGGCGGTGACAGACTCGGGAGCTCCCGCGCGCAAGCGGCAGCGGAGGGGGGGGCGCGTGCCCGGGGGCTCGTTCGCCTGCGACCTGTGCGACGGAATCTTCCAGCAGAGCGGCTCGTTGCTGCGCCACCAGTACGAGCACACAGGTACGCGTTGCGTCCCCGCGCGCTTGCCCCTCCGTTCCCTGTCCGTCGCAGGCAGGCGGTTCGAACCCACGACCTCCTGCATGCCGTGCGAGGGCGATAACCCCGCCCCTCTGTTCCCTGTTCGTCGCAGGCAAGCGCCCGCACCGCTGCTCGGTGTGCAGCAAGGCGTTCAAGCGCAAGCAGCACCTGGCCGAGCACTCGCGGCTGCACTCGGGCGAGAAGCCGTACCGCTGCGGGCGCTGCGGCAAGCGCTTCTCGCACTCGGGAGTCTACTCGAAGCACACGCACCGCCGCTACTCGTGCTGCCCGCGCGGCGACCGCGGGGAGCCGGGCGCGCCGGGGGGGCGGCGAGCGGAGCGCGGAGCGACGGAAGAGCTCGACGAGGGGGTGACGGGTGCGGGGCGGAGGGTTGTGCCGTAGCAGAGGGCCGGAATGACGAGGCAGAGTGGGAAGACGCGCGCGGCGGGGGGCTGCGGGAAGCGAAGAGAGAGATGCCGCCGTCAAGTTGAGCCGTGCTGACGGAGATGATACTGCGATGGAAGCTCCGCCGGGTGAAGACCAAGAAACTAAATGCGTAACTGACGGTGCGAGTGACGACGATGCTTTGAGTCGTGATAACTCGCCGGTCGGTCTGAGAGCAAATGTGTCGTGTTGCAAGCAGACCACTGCCGTGCCTGAAATGTGTTTTGTGGATGCAGAATGTGTTTTGAGCAAAGGTATTTCTGGACTAACTGAAATGCTGTTGGAATGAGTGGGTACTAGCGGCGAGGTGTTTTTCGTATTAAAATGATTGCAAAGAGGTGGAAAACGGAGTTAGGAATGGGCATGTTAAATGTGGATAGATAATGCTATGATTAGGAACATCTGTAGGTGGAAGATACAAGAATGATCTGGAAAAAAAGTATTTAATGTGCACACTTTAAAAAAGAATAAGTTTTCTACCAGTGCCGTCTTTTACAAAAGCAGTGTTACTCAATGTTTGAAATGTTAAAGCTTTGCTTCTGTTAGTCTTGAAAAGATAAAAGTATTCTGCTAAACTTTCACGCAGTGTTATTTGACATAGCATGCAGCTTGTGTAGTTTACATTGTTTGTGCAATTCCTCCTCGGTTGTTGTCGTCTGTCTGAAGCTGCGGTGTTTGTTTGTTTACACGTTGTCATCTCTGTAGTTTATTCATTCCGTTTTACATGCAAGTAGAATGACGTTGTTGTTGTTGTCTTTCCGACTGTCTTTCCGACAGACCTGTTCATTCAGACGCTGTCTTTCCGACAGACCTGTTCTTCACCTGAAGTCGTGAGAATTATTTAATGTTTTATTTTTATTATTTTATTATTTCCCTTCTACGTGACTTTACCAAAAGAACCAAGAAGATGAATCCCTGCAGTCACGAAAGCTTTAAATCAAATTTAAAGTTGTTGTTTATAATTGCCAGCCAGAACATGAGTCAGTATTAATACTCTTTGAGCAAGATATTTGTAATATTTTCACAAATCGTCCAGACCATTGGTCCGTGTTGTACTGTGCGTACTATTTTAGCGGTGCATTTTAGTGTTCTCTTTGCAAGTTGCTGTTTGACAAACGTCAGTGTATTTCTCCTGGATGTACAACCCCGTTTTTAACGCGCTTCCATTTGAATACATTTGTTTACCGACGCAGCCAAGGCTGCCAAGACTTGAATTTCTACATTAAAACTCAGAAATAAATCTCAGCGTCTTTATCGTAATGATCGCATTGCTCTGCAATGCTGGCGAGGGGGGTGTCGGTGTGCAACTCCCGTATGTGCAATCCTCTCTTAGGACAAGAGACGCACACTTCCATTTCTTGCGCTTATCCAGAGTTTTAAGTTAACGTTCTCCCATTAAGTAAACAGAAGCATGATAATTGTTTTTTTACCCTTTTATCTGGCAACAAAACTGACACCTTTTTTACAAGTTGCCATGTTTGCATAGACCACAATACCTGCAGTCAGAATGCAAACAAAACACAACTCTGATCATGTATGCACTGTCCTTGAAGTTGATTGGTCCACAACCCGAGACAGCTTAGTCTGGCCCTCGACGAACAAGCTACTGCACGGACCTACCTCGTTCTCTTCACACCACCCCCAGATGTTGATTGTCAACCCTCACCCGGGTGCTCACCGGCTCGGCGTGCCGTCGTCGAAGCGTCGTGGCTGGAGCGACTTTGACTGGGGGCCGTGGGGTGCTCACAGCGCGGCTCTGTGAGTCAGCCCACGTTCAAGGCGCGTGTGATTGTTGCACTCGAATGAGCGTGGGGGCAGTGCAGAGGTCGCAACTGGGTACCCGATACCCGTACCCTACCCGATATGGCGGCCGGGTATGGGTAGCTGTTTGCGACCCTGGTGCGGCCAGGTACGGGTAAGGAAACAAAAACCCATTTGCGACCTCTGGGGCAGTGCCCCATCTAATAATAATTCAAAACAATAGATACATCATGTGCCTGCAGAGCTGTGAGTCGGTGGTGGGACGTGCACATTGCCACAGCAGCAGCAGGGTGGGTGTATTGTATAGGCAGACTTTGTATTGTATAGGCAGACTTCTTCATCGCAAGGCCACCAGCGGCCCGTGGTGGTGGCCTTTAGAGCGCCCCCCCCCCGACAATCATGCTGCTGTCGAAACCCCAAATGGTTTCAAGCGTGTGGCGGCCCTCACCACAATGATGATGCCTTCATCGCGAAAGTGGTTCCCCCCTATGAGAATGAGTGAAAAACACCGATACAGGACAACCTGTTTGCTTTCCACAAAGTAGTACTCGCTTTATCGACCTCCGAGAGATGATTTTTAAAACTACAACTTTTTGATGGGCAATCTGTGCCCCAGCCACCGGCGCTGTGTCCGATTCTACGACCTGAACTTCCTTCAAACGGTCACAAAAGGTTTCCCACCCAATGTGTTGACGGCACTGAGCGAGCGGTGGACATCGCAGCATCACACGGCAGGGGGTCAGTCTTCCTCAAGTACAACCGCTGCTGACTTCACCACCAAACAAGTATAAGCCGTAAAAACAAAGTTTTTCACTATAAATCCTTTATATGCGTGTCGGCTAGAGTCCTCTCGTCCTCTGGCTTGAGATGGCTGCCGCCTATGGGTCAGATGATTATCTGCACCATCAAGCAATTGGTAATGAAAATATTTTTAAAAAATTCCCTAACCAGTGTCAAATTTGTGATTTTTTTTTCACAAAAATTAATTGTCACGCCACAACGAGTCTGTGTGCAAAATGTCAGCTCGATTGGATCACGGGAAGTGGGTTAAAAAACGACCGAAAGATTTGCACGGTCCTAAGCAAGCAAGCAAGTGAACGTAATATAAAGGATTTAAAAAAGATGCTTCCCGATGTATTGACCCTGTAAAAGGCGAGTCATTCCGTGACCAAGATCTGGATTCGCAGCCTCGCGATTGCCAGCTTCTGCACTCTGCCAAAGTGCAACAGTTGATGAACTACCCATTGGGAATTATTGATCGGACTAAACATCATTTGATCCACCGTAGGAATGGGATTGGCCACTGCTGCACTATGCAACAGTTGATGAACTACCCATTGGGAATTATTGATCGGACTAAACATCATTTGATCCACCGTAGGAATGCGAAATTTCCCTTCGTGGCTCTGAGGATAAGCACCAGTATATGAAGTGTAATCCCTTGCAAGCGTTTCCAGGCTATGCTGACTCTGTAGCTATCACAGCGGTTGAAATTATTTGTATTTTTCTCAATGTCGATTGATTCTCTAATTAGTCTTGGCCAGTAATAATTCGTTTTTGCATAACACTTCCACGTTATCAAAATTAGTTGAATGTCCTTGTTGGCAAGCGTGCTCTGCCACTGCTGACAGCTGGCTTTGAGATGTAATTATCAGCGAAACGTCGTACGACTCAAATCCTAAATATTGTGAATTCACTCTTCATACACACAGGTGGCCTGCAGAAGTAACTCATTAGTGTTTGTTAACTTGACGCAGGTTTTTACTGATTGGCCGTGTCGGGTGCTGGAGGGTTACGACACATTTATAATAACGCGATCAAACCAAAAACCTTTATTATGAATAATACTGGTCGCGAAAGCCGACGTGTTAAACTAGTATATAATCAGTAGCAGCAGCAGTAGTAGTAGCAGTAGTAGCAGTAGTAGCAGTAGTAGTAGCAGCAGTAGTAGCAGTAGCNGTAGTAGTAGCAGCAGTAGTAGCAGTAGCAGTAGCAGTAGCAGCAGTAGTAGTAGCAGCAGTAGCAGCAGTAGTAGTAGCAGCAGTAGCAGCAGTAGCGTAGTAGCAGTAGTAGCAGCAGCAGTAGCAGCAGTAGTAGCAGTAGTAGTAGCAGCAGTAGCAGCAGCAGTAGTAGCTAGTAGCAGTAGCAGCAGTAGTAGTAGCAGCAGTAGCAGCAGTAGTAGTAGCAGCAGCAGCAGTAGCAGTAGTAGTAGCAGTAGCAGCAGCAGCAGTAGTAGTAGCAGTAGTAGCAGCAGCAGTAGCAGCAGTAGTAGCAGTAGTAGCAGCAGTAGTAGTAGTAGTAGTAGCAGTAGTAGCAGTAGCAGCAGCAGCAGTAGTAGCAGCAACCATATTTTAACACTAAAGCAGTCACTGACTCGCAACAACTTGCAATCATAAGTGACAGAGTTAATTTCGGGTAAAATCAATGAAAAATGGGGTATGCCGATAGCATGAAAATGAGATGTGATAGAGCAAATCTGAGATCAGATTTGGAATCAGCACCCTGAAATTAGTCTAGAACAGCTGCAAAAGTCCAGGCCAGTTGATTTTTTTGTCGTTGACAAGTGTAATAATCAAACGAGGCTCTTGTCGCTACATCATGGGATCTCCTTTGCCAGTAACAAAATATACCAATAGGGGTTTTCCCCTTTTTTCTGGCAACAAAACTGACACCTTTTGCAAGGAATCATGCTTACACTAACCACAATACTTGCAGTCAAATGCAAACAAAAAACAATACTCTGGTAATGTATGCATTGTCTTTGAAACTGATTGGTCCACACCAGAGACAGCTTTCTTTAGAGCCTAGTCTCATATGGTGTGCGCCTTTTGGCGTCATCTGGCCGAACACCATATGAGACGAGGCTCCAAAGAAAGCTGTCTTGGTGTGGACCAATCAGTTTCAAAGACAATGCGTCTCTCTCCTCGTGTCTCTCTCCCCGTGTCTCTCTGTGTCTCTCTCCGTGTCTCTNCGCAGGCACGATGTCCGTGTCTCCCTGTGTCTCTTGTCTCTCTGAACCCCGTCTCGTGTCCCCGTGTCTCTCTCCATGTCTCTCCCCTGTCTCTCTCCCTGTGTCTCTCTCCCGTGTGTATAGTGTAGTGTGTAGTAGTGTATAGTGTAGTAGTGTAAAGTGTAGTGTACAGTGTAGTGTATAGTGTAGTGTATAGTGTAGTGTATAGTGTAGTGTATAGTGTACACACTACACTATACACTGTACCAAAAAAACCCACTGAGAACGCGCTGCTGATGTTTTATTTGTCTGGCATCATGGCCACACTCCCCGTGTCTCTCTCCCCGTGTCTCTCTCCTCGTGTCTCTCTCCCCGTGTGTCTCTCCCCGTGTCTCTCTCGTGTCTCTCCCCGTGTCTCTGTGTCTCTCTCCGTGNCTCTCTNCCCGTCTCTGTGTCTCTGCTCCATGTGTCTCTCTCTCNGTGTCTCTCCGTCTCTCTCTGTGTCTCTCTGTGTCTCTGTGTCTCTCCGTGTCTCTGTGTCTCCGTCTCCCGTGTCTCCCCGTGTCTCTCTCCGTGTCTCTCCCCGTGTCTCTCTCCTCGTGTCTGTATCCCGTGTGTCTCTCTCCCCGTGTCTCTCTCCGTGTCTCTCCCCGTGTCTCTCTCCACGTGTCTGTATCCTCGTGTGTCTCTCTCCCCATGTGTCTCTCCCCCGAGTCTATCTCCGTGTCTCTCTCCCGTGTCTCTCTCCCGTGTGTCTCTCTCTCCGTGTGTCTCTCTCCCCATGTCTCTCTCCCCATGTGTCTGTCTCCCCGAGTCTCTCTCTGTGTGTCTCTCTCTCCGTGTCTCTCTCCCCATGTCTCTCTCTCCCCGTGTCTGTCTCCCGTGTGTCTCTCCGTGTGTCTCTCTGCCCATGTGTCTGTCTCCCCGTGTCTCTCTCCCATGTGTCTGTCTCCCCATGTGTCTATCTCCCCATGTGCGTCTCTCCGTGTGTCTATAATTTTGTGTCTCTCTCCGTGTGTCTCTCCCCCCGAGTCTATCTCCGTGTCTCTCTCCCCATGTGTCTCTCTCCCAGTATCCATCTCCCCGTGTGTCTGTCTCCCCGAGTCTATCCCCGTGTCTCTCTCCCCGTGTGTCTCTCTCCCCGTGTCTATCTCCGTGTCTCTCTCCCCGTGTGTCTCTCTCCCAGTATCCATCTCCCCGTGTGTCTGTCTCCCCGAGTCTATCCCCGTGTCTCTCTCCCCGTGTGTCTCTCTCCCCGTGTCTATCTCCGTGTCTCTCTCCACGTGTGTCTCTCTCCCAGTATCCATCTCCCCGTGTGTCTGTCTCCCCGTGTCTCTCTCCCCATGTGTCTTTCCCCCCGAGTCAATCTCCGTGTCTCTCTCCCCGTGTGTCTCTCTCCCAGTATCCGTCTCCCCGGCTGTCTGTCTCCCCAGGTCCATCTCCCCGTGTGTCTCTCTCCAGTATCCATCTCCCCGTGTGTCTCTCTCCCAGTATCCGTCTCCCCGTGTGTCTGTCTCCCCAGGTCCATCTCCCCGTGTGTCTCTCTCCCCGGGTCCGTCTCCCCGTGTGTCTGTCTCCCCGGGTCCGTCTCCCCGTGTGTCTCTCTCCAGTATCCATCTCCCCGTCTGTCTGTCTCCCCGTGTCTCCCTCTTCGGTAACATTCTCCAAATCCGGGATACTCTCTCCGCTTCTCCTTCTCTCAATAAGTACATGGATGCCTACACGGGGAGAGAGAGGGGGGGGAGGCACAGAGACAGAGAGAGACACAGAGACACNGAGACAGAGAGACAGAGACAGACAGAGACAGAGAGACAGAGAGATACAGAGACAGAGAGACAGAGAGAGACACTACAATCATCAACACAGCACAGAGCAAGGCAGTGTGTAGATTCCAGGCAGTTGGCACTCACCAACTCCCAGCGTCTCTTACCTGAATGTCCACGTCTCACCGTGTCTCCGTGTGTCTATGTGTGTCTCTTGGTGTCTCTGTGTATCTGTGTGTCTCTGTGTGTGTGTCTCTGTGTGTGTGTCTCTGTGTGTGTGTCTCCATGTCTCCGTGTGTCTATGTGTGTCTCTGCATGGTGTCTCCGTGTATCTCCATGTGTCTCTGTGTGTCTCTGTGTGTCTCTGTGTGTGTGTCTCCATGTGTCTCCGTGTGTCTCCGTGAGTGTCTGTGAGTCTCTGTAAGTGTCTGTGTGTGTCTGTGTGTCTCTGTGTGTCTCCGTGTATCTCCGTGTGTCTCTGTGTGTCTCTTGGTGTCTCTGTGTGTGTGTCTCTTGGTGTCTCTGTGTATCTCCATGTGTCTCTGTATTTCTGTGTCTCTATGTGTCTTCGTGAGTCTCTGTGTGTCTCTGTGTGTATGTCTCTATGTGTGTCTTTGTGTGTGTCTCTGTGTGTGTCTCTGTGTATCTCCATGTGTCTCTGTGTGTCTCTGTGTGTCTCTGTGTGTGTGTCTCCATGTGTCTCCGTGTGTCTCCGTGAGTGTCTGTGAGTCTCTGTAAGTTTCTGTGTGTGTCTGTGTGTCTCTGTGTATTTCTGTGTGTCTCTGTGTGTCTCTGTGTGTCTCTGTGAGTCTCTGTGTGTCTGTGTGTGTCTCTTGGTGTCTCTGTGTATCTCCATGTGTCTCTGTGTGTCTCTGTGTGTATGTCTCTATGTGTGTCTTTGTGTGTGTCTCTGTATGTGTCTCCGTGTGTCTCTGTGTGTCTCTGTGTGTCTCTGTGTATCTCCATGTGTCTCTGTGTGTCTCCGTGAGTGTCTGTGAGTCTCTGTGTATCTCTGTGTGTCTCCGTATTTCTGTGTCTCTGTGTGTCTTCGTGTGTCTCTGTGTGTGTGTCTCTGTGTGTCTCTGTATTTCTGTGTGTCTCTGTATTTCTGTGTGTCTCTGTGTGTCTTCGTGAGTCTCTGTGTGTCTCTGTGTGTATGTCTGTGTGTGTGTGTCTCTGTGTGTGTGTCTCTGTGTGTGTCTCTGTGTGTCTCTGTGTGTCTCTGTGTGTCTCTGTGTGTCTCCGTGTGTCTCTGTGTGTCTCCATGAGTCTCTGTGTGTGTGTCTCCAAGTGTCTCTGTGTGTCTCCACGTGTCTCAGTGTGTGTGTCTCCGTGTGTCTCTGTGTGTGTCTCCATGTGTCTCTGTGTGTGTCTCNGTGTGTGTCTCTGTGTCTCNCGTGTGTGTCTCCGTGTTGGAGGCAGTCGCCCTCCAACAACAACGGAGGGCGAAGGAGCGACGCTCACAACAACGAGCGGAGCGCCGAGTGGCTAAAGCACAGCCAGTTGGCATGTAGGAGGCACNGGTGGTGTCAGCCAGTCATCTCAGTCATCTCAGTCAGTCCCCGTGGCACCTGTGGGTCTCCCTGTGACCTCCTGCCAGCGGGCGTTCGACACTTCNCGTGGCCTCNACCTGCACATGGCCTGCAAGCGCCGTGGTGACGTCACCGCCACCTAGTGGAGAATGGCGGTTGTTGTTGTCTCTGTGTCTGTGTGTCTCTGTGTATTTCCGTGAGTCTCCGTGTGTCTCTGTGTGTCTCNTGCATTTCTGCGTTTACCCGTGAGTTTCTGTGTGTCTCTGCGTGCATCTCTGTGTGTCTCTGCGTGTCTCCGTGAGTTTCTATGTGTCTCCGTGTGTCTCCGTGAATCTCTGTGTGTCTCTGCGTGTCTCCGTGAGTTTCTGTGTGTCTCCGTGTGTCTCCGTGAATCTCTGTGTGTCTCTGCGTGTCTCCGTGAGTTTCTGTGTGTCTCCGTGTGTCTCCGTGAATCTCTGTGTGTCTCTGCGTGTCTCCGTGAGTGTCTGTGTGTCTCCGTGTGTCTCCGTGAATCTCTGTGTGTCTCTGCGTGTCTCCGTGAGTTTCTGTGTGTCTCCGTGTGTCTCTGTGAACTTCTGTGTGTCTCTGCGTGTCTCCGTGAGTTTCTGTGTGTCTCCGTGTGTCTCCGTGAATCTCTGTGTGTCTCTGCGTGTCTCCGTGAGTGTCTGTGTGTCTCCGTGTGTCTCCGTGAATCTCTGTGTGTCTCTGCGTGTCTCCGTGAGTGTCTGTGTGTCTCCGCGTGTCTCCGTGAATCTCTGTGTGTCTCTGCGTGTCTCCGTGAGTTTCTGTGTGTCTCCGTGAATCTCTGTGTGTCTCTGCGTGTCTCCGTGAATCTCTGTGTGTCTCTGCGTGTCTCTACGTGTCTCCGTGTGTCTCCGTGTGTCTCCGTGAACCTCTGTGTGTCTCTGCGTGTCTCCGTGAGTTTCTGTGTGTCTTCGTGTGTCTCCGTGAATCTCTGTGTGTTTCTGTGTGTCTCCGTGAGTGTCTGTGTGTCTCCGTGAATCTCTGTGTGTCTCTGCGTGTCTCCGTGAGTTTCTATGTGTCTCCGTGAATCTCTGTGTGTCTCTACGTGTCTCTGTGTGTCTCTGTGAATCTCTGTGTGTCTCTGCGTGTCTCCGTGAGTCCACGTGTGTCTCCGTGTGTCTCTGTGAACCTCTGTGTGTCTCTGCGTGTCTCCGTGAGTTTCTGTGTGTCTCCGTGTGTCTCCGTGAATCTCTGTGTGTCTCTGCGTGTCTCCGTGAGTTTCTGTGTGTCTCCGTGTGTCTCCGTGAATCTCTGTGTGTCTCTGTGTGTCTCCGTGAGTTTCTGTGTGTCTCCGTGTGTCTCCGTGAATCTCTGTGTGTCTCTGCGTGTCTCCGTGAGTGTCTGTGTGTCTCCGTGTGTCTCCGTGAATCTCTGTGTGTCTCTGCGTGTCTCCGTGAGTGTCTCCGTGTGTCTCCGTGAACCTCTGTGTGTCTCTGCGTGTCTCCGTGAGTTTCTGTGTGTCTCCGTGTGTTTCCGTGAATCTCTGTGTGACTCTGCGTGTCTCCGTGAGTGTCTGTGTGTCTCCGTGTGTCTCCGTGAATCTCTGTGTATCTCTGCGTGTCTCCGTGAGTTTCTGTGTGTCTCCGTGAATCTCTGTGTGTCTCTGCGTGTCTCCATGTCTCTGTGTGTCTCTGCGTGTCTCCGTGAATCTCTGTGTGTCTTTGCGTGTCTCCGTGAATCTCTGTGTATCTCTGCGTGTCTCCGTGAGTTTCTGTGTGTCTCCGTGAATCTCTGTGTGTCTCTGCGTGTCTCCATGAATCTCTGTGTGTCTCCGTGTGTCTCCGTGAATCTCTGTGTATCTCTGCGTGTCTCCGTGAGTTTCTGTGTGTCTCCGTGAACCTCTGTGTGTCTCTGCGTGTCTCCGTGAGTTTCTGTGTGTCTTCGTGTGTCTCCGTGAATCTCTGTGTGTCTCTGCGTGTCTCCGTGAGTGTCTGTGTGTCTCCGTGAATCTCTGTGTGTCTCTGCGTGTCTCCGTGAGTTTCTGTGTGTCTCCGTGAATCTCTGTGTGTCTCTGCGTGTCTCCGTGTGTCTCCGTGAATCTCTGTGTGTCTCTGCGTGTCTCCGTGGGTTTCTGTGTGTCTCCGTGTGTCTCTGTGAACCTCTGTGTGTCTCTGCGTGTCTCCGTGAGTTTCTGTGTGTCTCCGTGTGTCTCCGTGAATCTCTGTGTGTCTCTGCGTGTCTCCGTGAGTGTCTGTGTGTCTCCGTGTGTCTCCGTGAATCTCTGTGTATCTCTGCGTGTCTGTGAGTCCACGTGTTCTTCGTGTGTCTCTGTGAACCTCTGTGTGTCTCTGCGTGTCTCCGTGAGTTTCTGTGTGTCTCTGTGTGTCTCCGTGAATCTCTGTGTGTCTCTGCGTGTCTCCGTGAGTTTCTGTGTGTCTCCGTGAATCTCTGTCTGTCTCTGCGTGTCTCCGTTAGTTTCTGTGTGTCTCCGTGTGTCTCTGTCTCTGTGTGTCTCTGCCTGTCTCCGTGAGTTTCTGTGTGTCTCCAAGTGTCTCCGTGAATCTCTGTGTGTCTCTGCGTGTCTCCGTGAGTTTCTGTGTGTCTCCGTGTGTCTCCGTGAATCTCTGTGTGTCTCTGTGTGTCTCCGTGAGTTTCTGTGTGTCTCCGTGTGTCTCCGTGAATCTCTGTGTGTCTCTGCGTGTCTCCGTGAGTGTCTGTGTGTCTCCGTGTGTCTCCGTGAATCTCTGTGTGTCTCTGCGTGTCTCCGTGGGTTTCTGTGTGTCTCCGTGTGTCTCTGTGTGTCTCTGTGAACCTCTGTGTGTCTCTGCGTGTCTCCGTGAGTTTCTGTGTGTCTCCGTGTGTCTCCGTGAATCTCTGTGTGTCTCTGCGTGTCTCCGTGAGTTTCTGTGTGTCTCCGTGAACCTCTGTGTGTCTCTGCGTGTCTCCGTGAGTTTATGTGTGTCTTCGTGTGTCTCCGTGAATCTCTGTGTGTCTCTGCGTGTCTCCGTGAGTGTCTGTGTGTCTCCGTGAATCTCTGTGTGTCTCTGCGTGTCTCCGTGAGTTTCTGTGTGTCTCCGTGAATCTCTGTGTGTCTCTGCGTGTCTCCGTGTGTCTCTGTGAATCTCTGTGTGTCTCTGCGTGTCTCCGTGAGTCCACGTGTGTCTCCGTGTGTCTCTGTGAACCTCTGTGTGTCTCTGCGTGTCTCCGTGAGTTTCTGTGTGTCTCCATGTGTCTCCGTGAATCTCTGTGTGTCTCTGCGTGTCTCCGTGAATCTCTGCGTGTCTCTGTGTGTCTCCGTGAGTTTCTGTGTGTCTCCGTGTGTCTCCGTGAATCTCTGTGTGTCTCTGCGTGTCTCCGTGAGTCTCCGTGTGTCTCCGTGTGTCTCCGTGAATCTCTGTGTGTCTCTGCGTGTCTCCGTGAGTTTCTGTGTGTCTCCGTGTGTCTCTGTAAACCTCTGTGTGTCTCTGCGTGTCTCCGTGAGTTTCTGTGTGTCTCCGTGTGTCTCCGTGAATCTCTGTGTGTCTCTGCGTGTCTCCGTGAGTGTCTGTGTGTCTCCGTGTGTCTCCGTGAATCTCTGTGTATCTCTGCGTGTCTCCGTGAGTTTCTGTGTGTCTCCGTGAATCTCTGTGTGTCTCTGCGTGTCTCCATGTCTCTGTGTGTCTCTGCGTGTCTCTACGTGTCTGTGTGTCTCCGTGTGTCTCCGTGAACCTCTGTGTGTCTCTGCGTGTCTCCGTGAGTTTCTGTGTGTCTTCGTGTGTCTCCGTGAATCTCTGTGTGTCTCTGCGTGTCTCCGTGAGTGTCTGTGTGTCTCCGTGAATCTCTGTGTGTCTCTGCGTGTCTTCGTGTGTCTCCGTGAACCTCTGTGTGTCTCTGCGTGTCTCCGTGAGTTTCTGTGTCTCTGTGNGTCACCATGTCTCTGCGTGTCTCCGTGAATCTCTGTGTGTCTCTGCGTGTCTCCGTGAGTTTCTGTGTGTCTCCGTGTGTCTCTGTGAACCTCTGTGTGTCTCTGCGTGTCTCCGTGAGTTTCTGTGTGTCTCCGTGAATCTCTGTGTGTCTCTGCGTGTCTCCGTGAGTGTCTGTGTGTCTCCGTGTGTCTCCGTGAATCTCTGTGTATCTCTGCGTGTCTCCGTGAATTTCTGTTTGTCTCCGTGTGTCTCCGTGAATCTCTGTGTGTCTCTGCGTGTCTCCGTGAGTTTCTGTGTGTCTCCGTGAACCTCTGTGTGTCTCTGCGTGTCTCTGTGAGTTTCTGTGTGTCTCCGTGAACCTCTGTGTGTCTCTGCGTGTCTCCGTGAGTCCACGTGTGTCTGTGTGTCTCTGTGAACCTCTGTGTGTCTCTGCGTGTCTCTGTGTGTCTCCGTGTGTCTCCGTGAATCTCTGTGTGTCTCTGCGTGTCTCCGTGAATCTCTGTGTGTCTCTGCGTGTCTCCGTTAGTTTCTGTGTGTCTCCGTGAATCTCTGTGTGTCACTGCGTGTCTCCGTGAATCTCTGTGTGTCTCTGCGTGTCTCTACGTGTCTCCGTGTGTCTCCGTGTGTCTCCGTGAACCTCTGTGTGTCTCTGCGTGTCTCCGTGAGTTTCTGTGTGTCTTCGTGTGTCTCCGTGAATCTCTGTGTGTTTCTGCGTGTCTCCGTGAGTGTCTGTGTGTCTCCGTGAATCTCTGTGTGTCTCTGCGTGTCTCCGTGAGTTTCTTTGTGTCTCCGTGAATCTCTGTGTGTCTCTGCGTGTCTCTGTGTGTCTCTGTGAATCTCTGTGTGTCTCTGCGTGTCTCCGTGAGTCCACGTGTGTCTCCGTGTGTCTCTGTGAACCTCTGTGTGTCTCTGCGTGTCTCCGTGAGTTTCTGTGTGTCTCCGTTTGTCTCCGTGAATCTCTGTGTGTCTCTGCGTGTCTCCGTGAGTTTCTGTGTGCCTTCGTGTGTCTCCGTGAATCTCTGTGTGTCTCTGTGTGTCTCCGTGAGTTTCTGTGTGTCTCCGTGTGTCTCCGTGAATCTCTGTGTGTCTCTGCGTGTCTCCGTGAGTGTCTGTGTGTCTCCGTGTTCTGTGTGTCTCCGTGTGTCTCTGAGTTTCGTGTGTCTCCGTGTGTCTCCGTGAACTCTGTGTGTCTCTGCGTGTCTCCGTGAGTTTCTGTGTGTCTCCGTGTG
>WFAB01001706.1:5000-104103 GCA_018977245.1 Lethenteron camtschaticum
AAGGGCGGTCCTGCACAGATGCCATATTTTCTGTCCGTGTGCTACAGCAGAGGTGTAGGGAATTCCAAAAAGACCTACATCTCTGCTTTATTGACCTGGTCAAGGCCTATGATACCATCAGTAGGACTGGGCTCTGGTTGTTCTTCGTGCTTTCGGAGTCCCTGACCCTCTGCTCACGATCATTAAGGACCTTCATGATGGTGAGCGGGCCGGGTAAAATTACGTGGCCGGGAGTCGGAGCCTTTCCTGTACACCTTGGGTGCGACAGGGATGTCCTCTGGCTCCCACATTATTTAACATCTATTTTTGACCGCGTAGTTCGTGAAGCCTTCAATAGCTGTACCGGGGGAATTTCCATTTGGTACAGATATAATGGGAGGCTGATCGACGCCCGGGTGCGATCAGGGATGGCTCCCTATTGGTCAACCACGTTATGTATGCCGATGATTTGGTAATAGCTGCTCATTCAGAAGAGGAGTTGGAGACGCTGCTGCTGAGACTGGAGCGTGCCACTAAGAGGTGGGGCCTTACCATCAGCCCCACCAAAACTAAGCACCTGCTTGGTATTTTGTACCATCGGACACTCCANCCCCACAACTCCCAATTGGTGATGGGCAGTGTGCTTATGACCGGCTCCAGTTTATCAGCAGAGGTCTCACTCCGAATCAGTCGAGCGGCAATATCTTTTCATCGTTGCGTAACGCTGTGTGGAAGCTACCTGGTCTGTCGTTCCGCACGAAGCTTCAGGTCTTCTCGGCCACGGTCATTCCTTCCCTTCTCTACGCTTGCAAGACGTGGACCCCCTGGTGGAGCATCTTCGCGGTTGGAGGAGCTCACAAATCCTTGAAAGATCTGGGCAAAGTCCCATCAGTGAGCTCCTCCGGCAGGCAAGGCTGCATGCCCAGCCACCGCATGCCGAAACAGCTTTTGTTCGGCCGGATCGAGGGGCTAGACGGCGCGGCACGGGCTGGAGAAGAGATGGAGTGATGTGGTACAGGAGGACGTGGAGCTGAGTGGACTTGCCGATGACTGGTACCAGCGGTGTCAAGATCGGCCTCAGTGGAGGAGGCTCGTGAAGACGCTACTGGGCAGTTGGAGGCAGTCGCCCTCCAACAACAACGGAGGGCGGAGGAGCGACGCTCACAACAACGAGCGGAGCGCCGGGTGGCTAAAGCACAGCAAGTTGGCACAGTAGGGGCACAGGTGGTGCATCAGCCAGTCATCTCGGTCAGTCGACCCGTGGCACCTGGGTCTGCCCCGTGACCTCCTGCCAGCGGGCGTTCGCTGCACGTGGCCTCAAGGTGCACTTGGCCTGGCACAAGCATCGTGGTGACGTCACCGCCACTTAGTGGCGNTTGTTGTTGTGTGTGTCTGGTGTGTGTGTCTGTGTGTGTGTGCAAAGTGTGTGTGTGTGTCCATGTGTGTGTGTCATGTGTGTGTGTCNGTGTGTGTGTCTGTGTCCTTGTGTGTGTCNGTGTGTGTCCGTGTGTTGTGATGTCTGTGTNGTGNGTGTGTGTGTGTGTCTGTGTGTGTGTGCATGTGTGTGTGTCTGTGTGTGTGTCNGTGTGTTGTCTGTGTCTGTGTGTGTGTCTGTGTGTGTGTGTGTCTGCTGTGTGTGTGTCTGTGTGTGTGTCTGTGTGTGTGTGTGTCTTGTGTGTGTGTGTCTTTGTGTGTATTTTTGTGATGTATAAGCGTGTGTGTCTTGTATGTCTGTGTGTTGTNTGTTGTGTGTATGTCGTGGGGAGCGGTAGTGTAGCGGTTAGCGCTGCGCTACGGACCTGGCGACCCGAGTTCGATTCCCGCTCACAGCCAACACCAGTGACGATTATCTGAACCGGTACCGGGCCTCCCCTAGGTCGACTCAGCTAAAATGAGTACCTGGTGCGGTGTGTAAACATCACCACTGGGAGACAAAGGCGGTCGGGCGTGGTGCTGGCCACCCACCCCCGTGTGCCGTTCCGGCGTTCATAGGTGCTCGCTAACAGCACTTGCCCCTACAGTCTGTTAAGGCTACAGGGGGAACTTTATTTTGTTGTCTTTGTGTCTTTGTGTGTCTGTGTGTATCTTTGCGTGTGTGTCTGTGTGTGTCTTTGTGTGTCTTTGTGTGTGTGTCTTTGTGTGTCTGTGTGTGTCTTTGTGTGTGTGTGTCTGTGTGTCTTTGTATATGTCTGTGTGTGTCTGTGGGTCTTTATGGGTCTTTATGGGTCTGGGTCTCTGTGGGTCTGTGTGTGTGGGCCTCTGGGTCTGGGTATGTGTGGGTCTTGGTGTGTGTCTCTGTGAGTCTGGGTGTGTGTGGGTCTCTGTGGGTCTGGGTGTGTGTGGGTCTCTGGGTCTGGGTGTGTGTGGGTCTCTGTGGGTCTCTGTGGGTCTCTGTGGGTCTGGGTGTGTGTGGGTCTCTGTGGGTCTGTGTGGGTCTGGGTGTGTGTGGGTCTCTGTGGGTCTGGGTGTCTGTGGGTCTCTGTGGGTCTGGGTGTCTGTGGGCTCTGTGGGTCTGGGTGTGTGTGGGTCTCAGTGGGTCTGTGTGTGTGTGGGTCTCTGTGGGTCTATGAGTGTCTCTTTGGGAGTGGGTCTCTGTTGGTGTCTCTGACTATGGGTGTCTATGGGTTGCTGTGGGTCTCTGGGTGTCTCTGTGTCTCTGTTTATGTCCTTAATATCGAACTTCTTTTCCACCCTACGTAGCCAACTGCACTAATCAGAGGTGCCGGGGCAGGACAACACACTACAAATAACAACAGCGGCATCAGCACTATCATCATCAGCAGCATCATCAGCATCAGCACTATCATCACCAGCAGTAGCATCATCAGCACTATCATCATCAGCAGCATCATCAGCATCAGCACTATCATCACCAGCAGTAGCATCATCAGCACTATCATCAGCAGCATCATCAGCAGCATCACAAGCAGCAAGCACCATCTTCATCATCAGCAGTAGCACCATCATCAGCAGCAGTAGCACCAGTAGCACCATCATCATCAGCAGCATCATCATCAGCATTAGCACCATCATCAGCACCATCATCAGCAGCAGCAGCACCATCATTAGCAGCAGTAGCACCATCATCAGCAGCAGTAGCATCATCATCAGCAGCATCACAGCAGCAAGCACCATCTTCATCATCAGCAGTAGCACCATCATCAGCAGTAGCACCATCAGCACATCATCATCATCAGCACCATCATCAGCATCATCACCATCAGCAGCAGGAGGCGCTCCCTCCATGTGAGGGTCCCGGCGCCATGAACTGCCGCTCGCAGGAGTTTGAGCTCACGCTCGAGCTGAGGCTGGTGGAGGAGGCGGCGCTGGCGATCTTACACACGGTGCTGCTACACCGCACCACCGGTGAGCTGGTGACGGACTAGTCGTGACCCCCAGAGATTAACACTGAACCCTGTGGCAGTCTCAGCGATTAACACTGAACCCTGTGGGAGCCTCAACACTGAACCCTGTGGGAGTCTCAGTGATTAACACTGAACCCAGTGGGAGTCTCAGAGATTAACACTGAACTCTGTGGGAGTCTCAGTGATTAACACTGAACCCTCTGGGAGTCTCAGAGATTAACACTGAACCCTGTGGGAGTCTCAGTGATTAACACTGAACCCTCTGGGAGTCTCACTGATTAACATTGAACCTGTGGGAGTCTCAACACTGAACCCTGTGGGAGCCCCAGAGATTAACACTGAACCCTGTAGGAGTCTCAGTGATTAACACTGAACCCTGTGGGAGTCTCAGTGATTAACACTGAACCCTGTGGGAGTCTCAGTGATTAACACTGAACCCTGTGGAGCCCCAGTGATTAACATTGAACCCTGTGGGAGTCTCAGTGATTAACACTGAACCCTGTGGGAGTCTCAGTGATTAACACTGAACCCTGTGGGAGTCTCAGTGATTAACACTGAACCCTGTGGGAGTCTCAGAGATTAACACTGAACCCTGTGGGAGTCTCAGTGATTAACACTGTACCCTATGGGAGCCTCAGTGATTAACACTGAACCCTGTGGGAGTCTCACTGATTAACACTGAACCCTGTGGGAGTCTCAGAGATTAACACTGAACCCTATGGGAGCCCCAGTGATTAACACTGAACACTGTGGGAGTCTCAGTGATTAACACTGAACCCTGTGGAGTCTCAGTGATTAACACTGAACCCTGTGGCGGTCTCAGTGATTAACACTGAACACTGTGGGAGCCTCAGTGATTAACACTGAACCCTGTGGGAGCCCCAGTAATTAACACTGAACCCTGTGGGAGTCTCAGTGATTAACACTGAACCCTATGGAGTTAGCCCCAGAGATTAACACTGAACCCTATGGGATGGCAGGGAGTCTGAGTCCGTGTGCTCTCCCCGCGTGCTCCCAGGACGCTTCTCGTACCAGCGGGAGGGCACCTACTCTGTGGGCGCCATCGGCTGCTGTGACGTGGACTGCGAGCGCCTGGGAAGCACTTACGTGCGGGTAGCCAGCGCCAGCCTGGACCGCTCCCTACGCAGCGCTGTGACAGCCTTCACTGTGAGTTACTAGTACTACACTACTACTACACTACTAGTACTACACTCACTACGCAGCGCTGTGACAGCCTTCACTGTGAGTTACTACTACTAGTACACTAGTACACTACTACTAGTACACTACTACACTAGTACACTACTACTACAGCGCTGTGACAGCCTTCACTGTGGGTTACTAGTACACTCACTACTACTACACTACTAGTACACTACTACTACAGCGCTGTGACAGCCTTCACTGTGGGTTACTAGTACACTCACTACTACTACACTACTAGTACACTACTACTACAGCGCTGTGACAGCCTTCACTGTGGGTTACCACTACTACACTACTACTAGTACACTACTACTACTAGTACACTACTAGTATACTACTACTACAGCGCTGTTACAGCCTTCACTGTGGGTTACCACTACTACACTGCTACTAGTACACTACTACTACTACACACTAGTACACTACTACTAGTAACTACACTAGTACACTACTACACTACTACTACAGTGCTGTTACAGCCTTCACTGTGAGCTACCACTACTTCTACTACTAGTACACTACTACTAGTACACTACTACTACACTACTACTAGTACACTACTACTAGTACACATCTACTACAGCGCTGTGACAGCCTTCACTGTGGGTTACTACTACTACACTCATTACTAGTACACTACTACTACTAGTACACTACTACAATACTACTACTACAACACTACTACAATACTACTACTACACTACTAGTACACTACTACTAGTACACTCACTACTACACCAGCGCCAGCCTGGACCGCTCCCTACGCAGCGCTGTGACAGCCTTCACTGTGAGCTACCACTACTACTAGTACACTACTACTACTGCACTACTACTACTACTAGTACACTACTACTAGTACACTACTACTAGTACACTACTACTAGTACACTAGTACACTACTACTACTACACTACTACTAGTACACTACTACTACTAGTACACTACTACTAGTACACTACTACTACACTACACTACTACTACACTACTACTAGTACACTACTACACTACACTAGTACACTACTACACTACTACAATACTACAGTACACTACTACTAGTACACTACTACACTAGTACACTACTAGTACACTACTACTACACTACTACACTCATTACTACTACTACATTAGTACACTATTCCACTACTACACTCATTACTACACTACTACTACTATTACACTACTACACTACTACTACTACACTCACTACTACTAGTACACTACTACTACACTACTACTACACTACTACTACAAGTACACTACACTACTACTACACTACTACTAGTACACTCACTACTACACTCACTACTACAGCGCTGTTACAGCCTTCACTGTGAGCTACCACTACTACTACACTACTAGTACACTCACTACTAGTACACTCACTACTAGTACACTACTACTATACACTACTACTACACTCACACTATACTACACTACTACTACACTACACTACTACACTCACTACTACACTACTAGTACATTACTACTACTACACTACTACACTACTACTACACTCACAACTATATTCACTACTACTACACTACTACTACTACACTACTTCTACACTACTACTTCTACACTCACTACTACTACACTACTACTACACTCGCTACTACTACTACACTCCTACTACTACACTCACTACTACTAGTACACTACACTCACTACTATACACTACTACTACACTCACTACTACTAGTACACTACTACTACTACACTCACTACTACTACACTACTACTACTCTCTGTCTATGTGTGTCTCTGTATCTGTGTGTCTCTGTGTGTTTCTCTCTCTGTCTCTGTGTGTCTCTCTGTCTCTGTATCTCTGTCTGTCTGTCTCTGTATATCTGTCTGTGTGTCTTTGTGTCTCTCTCTCTCTCTGTCTCTGTGTGTCTCTGTGTGTCTCACTGTGTGTCTCGTGTGTCTCTGTGTGTCTCTGTGTCTCACTCTCTGTCTCTGTGTGTCTCTCTGTCTCTGTCTCTGTGTGTCTCTCTGTCTCTCTGTCTCTCACTCTCTGTCTCTGTGTGTTTCTGTGTGTCTCTCACTCTCTGTCTCTCTGCCTGTCTGTCTCTCTGTGTCTGTCTCTAGGATGCCCTCAGGGCTTGCGAGGCTACTTCAGGTGTGGGTGTTGGGGTGGGCGGCACACTGTCTCTGTGTGTCTCTGTGTGTCTCTGTGTCTCTCACTCTCTCACTCTCTGTCTCTCTGCCTGTCTCTGTGTCCAGGATGCCCTCAAGGCTTGCGAGGCCTCTGCAGGCGTGGGTGTGTGCAGCACGCTGTCTCTGTGTGTCTCTCACTTTCTGTCTCTGTGTGTCTCTCTGTCTCTGTGTGTCTCTCTGTCTCTCTGTCTCTAGGATGCGCTCAGGGCTTGCGAGGCTACTGCTGCTGCTGGTGTGGGTGTGTGCGGCACGCTGTCTCTGTGTGTCTCTCTCTGTCTCTGTGTGTCTCTGTGTGTCTCTGTGTGTCTCTGTCTGTCTCTCACTCTCTGTCTCACTGTGTGTCTCTGTGTGTCTCTCACTCTCTGTCTCTCTGCCTTGTCTCTGTGTGTCTAGGACGCGCTCAGGGCTTGCGAGGCCTCTGCTGGTGCAGGAGTGGGTGTGTGCGGCACGCTGTCTCTGGAGTTCTACCAGCGCAAGCGAAGCCGCTGGCCCTTCCCGACGAGAGCGCCCCCTGGGAGGTTTGGACGCTGCGCGTCAACCTTGTCGCTCCCTCCAGCGAGCACGAGCGCCTGGTGGGTTCACCGTGGGGCGGGTGGGTTCTCCATGGCCAGGTCGCTGTGTTGTGTTCACCATGGCCTGGTGGGTTCACCGTGGGTGGGTTCACCGTGGCCTGGTCACCGTGTTGTGTTCACCGTGGCCGGGTTCACCATGGCCTGGTCACTGTGTTGTGTTCACCATGGCCTGGTGGGTTCACCGTGGCCTGGTCACCGTGTTGTGTTCACCGTGGCCGGGTTCACCATGGCCTGGTCACTGTGTTGTGTTCACCATGGCCTGGTGGGTTCACCGTGGGTGGGTTCACCGTGGCCTGGTCACCGTGTTGTGTTCACCGTGGCCGGGTTCACCATGACCTGGTCACTGTGTTGTGTTCACCATGGCCTGGTGGGTTCACCGTGGGTGGGTTCACCGTGGCCTGGTCACCGTGTTGTGTTCACCGTGGCCGGGTTCACCATGGCCTGGTAACTGTGTTGTGTTCACCATGGCCTGGTGGGTTCACCGTGGGTGGGTTCACCGTGGCCTGGTCACCGTGTTGTGTTCACCGTGGCCGGGTTCACCATGGCCTGGTCACTGTGTTGTGTTCACCATGACACTCACACACTCGCACACACACTCACTCACACACACACTCTCACACACAGTCACACACTCACTTACACACTCACTCACACACTCACTCACTTTCACTCACAGACACACTCACTCTCACACACACACTCACACACTCACTCACCACTCACTCACTCACTCACTCATACACTCACACACTCACTCACCACTCACTCACTCACACACTCACTCACACACTCACACTCACTCACGCTCACTCACACTCACTCACACACACCTCACACTCACTCACGCACTCACTCTCACACACACACAGACACTCACTTACGTTGTGTTCACCATGGCCTGGTCACTGTGTTGTGTTCACCATGACACTCTCACACACTGACACACACACTCATTTGCACACTCACTCACACTCACTCACACACTCTCACACACTGACACACACACTCATTTGCACACTCACTCACACTCACTCACACACACACACACTCTCACACACACACATTTACACACTCACTCAAACTAACTCATTAATCTCTGTGTTCACCATGACACTCACACACTCACTCACACTCACACACTCACTCACACACTCACACACTCTCACACACAGTCACACACTCACTTATACACTCACACACACACTCACTCACACACTCACTCACACTCACTCACACACTCACTCACACACAGTCACACACTCTCACACACAGTCACACACTCACTTACACACTCATTTACACACTCACTCGCACACTCACTTACACACTCACACACTCACACACACACTCATTTACACACTCACACTCTCACACACAGTCACCCACTCACTCACTCTCACACACAGTCACACACTCATTTACACACTCACTCACACTCACTCACACTCACTCACACACTCACTCACACACTCACACACACTCACACACACACTCATTTACACACTCACTCACACACTCACTTACACAATCACACACTCACACACACACTCATTTACACACTCACACTCTCACACACAGTCACCCACTCACTCACTCTCACACACAGTCACACACTCATTTACACACTCACTCACACTCACTCACACACTCACTCACACACTCACTCACACACTCACTCACACACTCACTCACACACTCACACACACACACACACACTCACACACACACTCATTTACACACTCACTCACACTCACTCACACACTCACTTACACACTCACTCATTCTCACACACACATTCACACAGACACTCACTCACACACACACACACTCACTTACGTTGTGTTCACCATGGCCAGGATCACAATGGGCAGGTTTCTATCTTTTCCGTGTCTTTCCTTGTCTCCCCTCTATAACTCTCCCCCCCCCTTCTCTCTCCCCGTGTCTCCCCCCCCCCCGTGTCTCTCCCGTGTCTCTCCCGTGTCTCCCCGTGTCTCTCTACACCTGCCGTGTCTCTCCCCTCTCCCCGTGTCTCACTCCCCGTGTCTCTGTCTCACCGTGTCTCTCTCTCTCTCCCGTGTCTCCCCGTGTCTCTGTCTTCTCCTGTCTCNCCNTGTCTCCCCGTGTCCTCCCTNNCCCTCNTGTCTTCCCCCCTNTCGCNCTCTNTCNGTCTCTGTCTTGCCCCGTGTCTCTCTCCCCGTGTCTTGTCTCTCCCCGTGTCTCTCTNCCCGTGTCTCTCTCNCTCCGTGTCTCTCTCCTCTCTCTCTCTGTCTCTCCCCGTGTCTCCCCTCTCCCCGTGTTCCCCGTGTCTCTCTCCCTCTCCCGTGTCTCTCTCTCCATGTCCCCGTGTCTCCCCCCCCGTGTCTCTCTCCCCGTGTCTCTCTCCCCGTGTCTCTCTCCCCAGGCTCTGTGCGAGCGAGCGGCCGAGGCGGTGGGCGAGCGGATCGTGAACGTGGCGGCTGTGATGGGTCGCCACGAGTTCACCCCCAAGATGCCGACGCAGGGAGAGCTTCCCCGCGTGTTCGACACGGAGCACGGCGAGGCGCAGCCTACCGCCACCGCCTCTCCCTCGCCGTCACCACCACCAGCGGCGGCGGTGGCGGCGGCGGCGGCAATGTCGGCACGGGAAGCGTCGGGGGACCGCAGCTTGCGCACTGCGTGTCTACCACCGTGCGCAAGCTCATCAAGGACACCCTCGCACTGTGACGGAGTGGTGTGTGAGAGAGTGTGTCAGTGTGTGAGAGTGTGTGAGAGTGTGTGTGAGAGTGTGTGTGAGAGTGTGAGAGTGTGTGTGAGTGTGTGAGTGTGTGTGTGAGAGTGTGTCAGTGAGAGAGTGAGAGAGTGTGTAAGTGAGTGTGTGAGTGAGTGTGTGAGTGTGTCAGTGTGTAAGTGTGTGAGTGAGTGTGAGCGTGTGAGAGTGTGTGTGTGAGTGTCTGTGTGAGTGTGTGAGTGAGTGAGTGTGAGTGAGTGTGTGCGAGAGTGATTGAGTGTGAGAGTGGGTGAGGGTGAGAGTGTGATCGTGTGTGGGTGTGTGAGTGAGAGTGAATGTGTGAGTGTCCCTGTGAGTGAGTAAGCGTGCTCGCTAAGAGCACTTGCCCCAACAGTCTGTTCAGGCTATACGGGGGATCTTTGTCTTTATATGAGTGTGAGAAAACCCACGACCTCCTGCACACCAGGCGAGGTAGTCAACATCTACCTAGCCACTGTTGCGACAGGGTCAGGGTCGAACCCACGACCTCCTGCACACCAGGCGAGGTAGTCAACATCTACCTAACCCACCGTGTTGACAGGATCAGGGTCGAACCCACGACATCCTGCACACCAGGCGAGGTAGCCAACATTTCTTTGCCCAACCCGCTCTAACCCTTGTAGAACACGCTAGCGATGCTTGTCCCCACCCCCACCACCTTATTCTAACTGAACTTCACGTTCAGCGCTCAAGCGACGGTGCTGACTCACGGAGGGTTTGCACAGCGTGCACAGCAGCAGCGTGAGCATCGTGGGACTCTGACGGTGGTGATGGTGGTGATGGTGATGCCGCGTGAAATAAACGATTATCTGAAGTGACGGTGAGTAGTGGTGTGGTGGTGGGTGCTGATGGTATTTCCCTTCTACGTGACTTTACCGAAAGAACCAAGAAGGTGATGGAGTGGTTGGTAGTGTAGTCGCGGTTAGCGCAAACGCCACGAACCCCCGGTTATCTGCGGTGGTGGTCATGGCAGTGGTAGTGGTGGGGGCAGCAGTGGTGGTGGCAGTGGCAGAGGTCGCAATCGGGTACCCGATACTCGTACCCTACCCGATACCCGGCTACCCGTACCCGACTGGGTGCGGGTAGCCGGGTAGGGTACGGGTACAGGTACCCGTTTGCGACCCTGGTGCGGCCGGGTACGGGTAAGGAATCAAAACCCGTTTGTGACCTCTGGGCAGTGGTGGTGGTGGCAGTGGTGAGCGGTGGTGGCAGTGGTGGTGGTGGTGGCCGTGGTGGAGGTGGCCGTGGTGGAGGCGGTTATGGCAGTGGTGGTGGTGGTGGCAGTGGTGGTGGTGAGCGGTGGTGTAGCGATCAACGCTACGAACCCGTTGACCCGAGTTCGATTTCCACGCTCACGGCCAACATCAGTGATGGATTATCTGAACTGGTCCTGGGCCTCCCCTAGGTCGACTCAGCTTCAAAATGAGTTGCCAGGTTCGGTGCGGAGTAAACATCGCCACTGGGGAGACAAAGGCGGCCGTGCTTGGTGCTGGCCACCCACCCCCTCGTGTGCCACAGCGCCGGTAGCCTTCATAGGCGCTTCTGCTACTCGCTACTAACAGCACTTGCCCCACAGTCCGTGAAGGCTACATGGGGGGTCTTTGTATGCGTGCGTCTGTGTGTGTTGCGTGCGTCTGTGTGTGTATGTGTGTGTGTATGTGTGTGTCTGTGTGTGTATGTGTCTGTGTATTTGTCTGTGTGTGTGTGTGTATGTCTGTATGTGTGTATGTCTGTGTGTATGTGTCTGTGTGTATATGTGTCTGTGTGTGTGTATGTGTGTATGTGTCTGTGTGTTTGTGTCTGTGTGTATGTCTGTGTGTAAGCACATGCATACTTCTGTATATGTCTTGATGTCCGCGTGCGTGTGAATGTCTGTGGGGAGCGGTAGTGTAGCGGTTAACGCTCCTCTGCGGTGACCGGTCCTGGGCCTCCCCTAGGCCGACTCGGCCTCAAATGAGTTACCTGGGTGCGACAAAGGCGGCCGGGCGTGCGTGGTGCTGGCCACCCACCCCTCCCGGTAGTCTTCATAGGTGCAGCTCGCTAATAACAGCACTTGCCCCTACAGTCTGTTGAAGGCTACGCGGGGGATCTGTGTCTTTCTTTTGGCGTGTGATGGATGGGTGGGTGGGTGACGTGGGGACGAGGGGTGACGGTGTTCAGTGATGAGTGAAGGTGGAAGTTTTGGGTTAAGCAAAGGGGGAAACACATTGGTGATTTTCAGTGAATGTGCGTCTGTATGTGCGGAGCGCCGGGTGGCTAAAGCACAGCAAGTTGGCACAGTAGGGGGCACAGGTGGTGCATCAGCCAGTCATCTCGGTCATCTCGGTCAGTCGACCCGTGGCACCTGCTGGGTCTGCCCGTGACCTCCTGCCAGCGGGCGTTTAACACTTCACGTGGCCTCAAGGTGCACATGGCCTGGCACAAGCGTCGTGGTGACGTCACCGCCACTTAGTGGCGAATGGCGGTTGTTGTTGTGGACGTATATGTTCAACTTCTTTGGCACCGTACGTAGCCAACCGTGGATCTCTATGGGTATGGGTGTCTGTGGGTCTCTATGGGTTTCTATGGGTCTGGGTGTAAGTGGGGGTCTGAGTCTGTGGGTCTTTGGAGGTCTGGGTGTCTGTGGGTCTGGGTGTCTGTGGGTCTCCGTGGGTCTGGGTCTCTGTGGGTCTCTATGGGTCTGGGTGTCTGTGGGTCTCTATGGGTCTGGGTGTCTGTAGGTCTCTATGGGTCTGGGTGTCTGTAGGTCTCTGGGTGTCTGTGGGTCTCTATGGGTCTGGGTGTCTGTGGGTCTGGGTGTCTGTGGGTCTCTCTGGGTCTCTGTGGGTCTCTATGGGTCTGGGTGTCTGTGGGTCTCTATGGGTCTGGGTGTCTGTAGGTCTCTATGGGTCTGGGTGTCTGTAGGTCTCTGGGTGTCTGTGGGTCTCTATGGGTCTGGGTGTCTGTGGGTCTCTATGGGTATGGGTGTCTGTGGGTCTCTATGGGTCTGGGTGTCTGTAGGTCTCTGGGTGTCTGTGGGTCTCTCTGGGTGTCTGTGGGTCTCTATGGGTATGGGTGTCTCTATTGGTTTCTATGGGTCTGGGTGTCTGTGGTCTCTATGGGTATGGGTGTCTCTATTGGTTTCTATGGGTCTGGGTGTAAGTGGGGGTCTGAGTCTGTGGGTCTTTGGAGGTCTGGGTGTCTGTGGGTCTCTGTGGGTGTGGGTGTCTGTGGGTCTCTGTGGGTGTGGGTGTCTGTGGGTCTCTGTGGGTGTGGGTGTCTGTGGGTCTGTGGGTTTCTGTGGGTATGGGTGTCTGTGGGTCTGTGGGTGTGGGTGTCTGTGGGTCTCTGTGGGTGTGGGTGTCTGTGGGTCTCTGTGGGTGTGGGTGTCTGTGGGTCTCTATGAGTCTGGTGTCTGTGGGTCTCTGTGGGTGTGGGTGTCTGTGGGTGTCTGTGGGTCTCTATGAGTCTGGTGTCTTTGGGTCTCTGTGGGTCTGGGTGTCTGTGGGTCTCCGTGGGTCTGGGTCTCTGTGGGTCTCTCTGGGTCTGGGTATCTGTGGGTCTCTATGGGTCTGGGTGTCTGTGGGTCTCTATGGGTCTGGGTGTCTGTGGGTCTCTATGGGTCTGGGTGTCTGTGGGTCTCTATGAGTCTGGGTGTCTGTGGGTATATGTGGGTCTGGGTGTCTGTGGGTCTCTATGAGTCTGGGTCTCTGTGGATCTCTATGGGTCTGGGTGTCTGTGGGTATATGTGGGTCTAGGTGTCTGTGGGTCTCTGGGTGTCTGTGGGTCTCTATGGGTCTCTATGGGTCTGGGTGTCTGTGGGTCTCTATGGGTCTGGGTGTCTGTAGGTCTCTATGGGTGTGGGTGTCTGTGGGTCTCTATGAGTCTGGTGTCTGTGGGTCTCTGTGGGTGTGGGTGTCTGTGGGTCTCTATGAGTCTGGTGTCTTTGGGTCTCTGTGGGTCTGGGTGTCTGTGGGTCTCCGTGGGTCTGGGTCTCTGTGGGTCTCTCTGGGTCTGGGTGTCTGTGGGTCTCTATGGGTCTGGGTGTCTGTGGGTCTCTATGGGTGTGTCTGGGTGTCTGTGGGTCTGTCTGGGTGTCTGTGGGTCTCTATGGGTCTCTATGGGTCTGGGTGTCTGTGGGTCTCTATGAGTCTGGGTGTCTGTGGGTATATGTGGGTCTGGGTATCTGTGGGTCTCTAGGTCTGGGTGTCTGTGGGTCTCTGTAGGTCTGGGTGTCTGTGGGTCTCTATGGGTCTGGAAGTCTGTGGGTCTCTATGGGTCTGAGTGTCTGTGGGTCTCTGTAGGTCTGGTTATCTGTGGGTCTCTGTAGGTCTGGGTATCTGTGGGTCTCTAGGTCTGGGTGTCTGTGGGTCTCTGTAGGTCTGGGTGTCTGTGGGTCTCTATGGGTCTGGAAGTCTGTGGGTCTCTGGGTGTCTGTGGGTCTCTATGGGTGTCTGTGGGTCTGTCTGGGTGTCTGTGGGTCTCNATGGGTGTCTGTGGGTCTCTGTGGGTCTCTATGGGTCTGGGTGTCTGTGGGTCTCTATGGGTGTCTGTGGGTCTCTATGGGTCTGGGTGTCTGTGGGTCTCTATGGGTCTGGGTGTCTGTGGGTCTCTATGGGTCTGGGTGTTTGTGGGTCTCTATGGGTCTGAGTGTCTGTGGGTCTCTGTAGGTCTGGTTATGTGGGTCTCTGTAGGTCTGGGTATCTGTGGGTCTCTGTAGGTCTGGGTGTCTGTGGGTCTCTGTAGGTCTGGGTGTCTGTGGGTCTCTATGGGTGTCTGTGGGTCTCTATGGGTCTGGGTGTCTGTGGGTCTGTGTGTCTGTGGGTCTCTATGGGTCTGGGTATCTGTGGGTCTCTGGTCTGGGTATCTGTGGGTCTCTGTAGGTCTGGGTGTCTGTGAGTCTCTGGGTCTGGGTGTCTGTGGGTCTCTGGGTCTGGTGTCTGTGGGTCTCTATGGGTCTGGGTGTCTGGGGTCTCTATGGGTCTGAGTGTCTGTGGGTCTGTCTGGGTGTCTGTGGGTCTGTCTGGGTGTCTGTGGGTCTGTCTGGGTGTCTGTGGGTCTGTCTGGGTGTCTGTGGGTCTCTGGGGTCTCTGGGGTCTCTGGGGGTCTCGGTGTCTGTGGGTCTCAGTGTAATGTAGAACTTCTTTCGCACCGTACGTAGCTAACCGTGACTAATCGGAGGTGCGGGGAAGGACAGCGAACTGAACGCAACAACAAGAAGCAGTTGTAAAGAAATTCGTTTTGAATCGAGATTTAAAATGCTCCAGTGGTTTCTTTGAAGAAGAGAAGAACAAAAATCAGCTGCGGCGAATCCGACAACCAAATGATTTTAATTTATCTTGCAGCATGCGCTCTGTCGCGTGCTAACTATAAAAAAATTCTGTCTACGTGACTTTACCGAAGAGTACGAGACATTATTGTTTTGGCAGTCTGCCCCCCATATCATGAGTTCAAGAAATAAAAATCAATCAGACGCGGCGAATCCGACAACCAAAGATTTTATTTCGTATTGCAGTCTGCGTCCTGTCACGTGCTAAAAATAGAGAATCCACAAATCCGACAACCAACGCATTTTTTGTGGCATTCTGCCCCGACCCCTATCACGAGTTGAATAAACTCGGCGATTCCAACAAGCAACAGCCCGTGCAGGATGAAGTGCGGGTCCTGTAGCATATGTTGGTACAAAGGGGCCCTACATCTAATAATATTACAGGTAGGAACAACAGGTTCCACACTGCCCACCAGGGATTGTTTGTCTGTCTGTCTGTCTGTCGTGCATAAATATATAAATAATACAAACAGCGATGTAAAGCTTTCGTGACTGCAGGGATTCATCTTCTTGGTTCTTTCGGTAAAGTCACGTAGAAGGGAAATAATAAAATATTTTATTATTTCCCTTCTACGTGACTTTACCGAAAGAACCAAAAAGATGAATACAAACAGCTCTTTGATTTTTTAATTTCGATTTAAAGCTTTCGTGACTGCAGGGATTCATCTTCTTGGTTCTTCTTCTTGGTTCTTTCGGTAAAGTCACGTAGAAGGGAAGTAATAAAATAATACAAATAAAATATAATAAAATAATTCTCACGACGTTTTGGCTACAACGCAAGCAGCCGTCTTCAGGTGAAGAATGAGACAATACCAAGCTAGGAGCTTATATATACGCTGGGTTGGAGGTGCAAGAAGAGCGCCTTAACAAAAAGAATGTGCATATGAAGAGAAATTTAGCATATTCATGGGAAATGCGTAGGAGGTGGGCGGGGGGGTTTCAAAGTCATATTATGCCCATGCATTATGCAGGATCAGCAGCACCAAGGGAGGGTGCAGGGATTAGCATTAACAAAGGAAAGGAATGTTAATAGTATGTAGCTGCAGTTACTAAACAACCACGTAGAAAACTAAAGTATAAACTACATAAAAAACTAAAATATAAACTGCATAGCACCATCAGTATACTTACTATAGTCTACAATAAGCTGAGTTACTCACAGCAAGTAATACATTACAATTCTACGTCGTAAAAAAATTATATAATATGCTTCCATCTAAACTTTATTCTTTTACATCACACGAGCATACACCGTACTATATACTGCTATAGATAAACCCAGCAAAATATTGCAGAAAAAGCACCGTACACCAACGCTGTGCAAAAATCCCAGTGGGATGCAAGTCAAACAACAACAACCACAAGACAACTTAGATTAAAGCCATCATTCTAACTCCGTACTACAGCAAACATGGCCCCACCGTAGAGGCGGCGAATCCGACAACCAAAATATTTTTTTATTTCGCCATCGTTGCGTGTTCTGTTGCTCCACCGGAGAGGGGGCGAATCCGACAACCAAAACATTTTCGTGTTGGCAGTCTGCCCGACCCCCACTCACCCTTGTCACGAGTTCAAGAATTATAACAAAAAAAGAGAAAGCAGCAGACACAGCGAATCCGACAACCAAATTTTTTTTATTTCGTCATCGTGTGTTCTGTTGCCCCACCGGAGAGACAGCAAATCCGACAACCAAATTTTTTTTTATTTCGTCATCGTGTGTTCTGTTGCCCCACCGTAGAGTCAGCGAATCCGACAACCAAAACATTTTCGTGTTGGCAGTCTGCCCGACCCCACGTACCCTTGTCACGAGTTCAAAATTATAACAAAATAAGTATAACCAGTAAAAACAAAGTTTTTCACTATAAATCCTTTATATGCGTGGCGGCTAGAGTCCTCTCGTCCTCTGGCTTGAGATGGCTGCCACCTATGGGTCAGATGATTGCATTGCACCATTAAGCAATTGGTAATTAAATATATTTTTGTCCTAAAAAGTGTAAAATTTTGGATTTTTTTAACGAACATTAATTGTCACGCACAACGAGTCTGTGTGGAAAATGTCAGCTCGATTGGATCACGGGAAGTGGGTTAAAAAACGACCGAAAGATTGGCACGGTCCTAAGCAAGCAAGCGAACTTAATATAAAGGATTTAAAAAAGAAAGCAGCCGACGCAGCGAATCCGACAACCAAAGTATTTTTTATTTCGTCATCGTGTGTTCTGTTGCCCCACCGTAGAGACAGCGAATCCGACTACCAAAATATTTTTTATTTCGTCATCGTGTGTTCTGTTGCCCACCGGAGAGACGGCGAATCCGACAACCAAAATATTTTTTATTTCGTCATCGTGTGTTCTGTTGCCCCACCGGAGAGACAGCGAATCCGACAACCAAAACATTTTTTAAATATTTTTTTATAAAGTTATTTTTGTTCAACTTCTAAGGCAGAATTCCGTCAGCCGATGAACTTTGGCTTCAACTTAAAACATTTAATCTCCACCTGGCGAAGAGCCGACCCAAAACGAAACGTTTGCCTTAACAATTATCATCGTAAACATTATCGTCCTCGTCGTTATTTCCCTCACGTGACGCCGCAAACGTTGCCACAGAGTCTCTCTCTCTCTGTGTGTCTCTCTGCGCCGTCATTTCGCAACCCACAACAACAACTACGACAACATCACTCGCGCTGCCTCCATCGCCATAACACACAGAGAGAGAGAGATCGTCACACGGCTCGCAAGATACGCAGTAGTCTACGCAGTCTACGCGCATACCAGGCAGCCGAGGGGAATAAACAAACGCTCGCTCGTCTCATCTCAACCACCGCTACCTTTGTGTTACTTTCATCATCGAAAAAATAAAAATGCGAGCGCTCCCTCTACTCTGCTTCGCGGCCGCCATTGCAGCCGCGGCTTCTTCCCGGCCGCCATCGCCGCCGCTCGACATTTTGGCGGGAAGCGACCAACGGCCGCCGCCTCTGCAGCTGCAGGCTGCCGACCAATCAGAGCGACGCATTCACCAGCTGACCGCCGCCGCTGCTGCTGCACCGCTCGACGTTTTGGCGGGAAGCGACCAACGGCCACCGCCTCTGCACCTGCAAGTGGCCGACCAATCGGAGCGACGCATCCACCGGCTGAACGCCGCCATCGACAAGATCCCTCCGCACGAGCAGGTGGCGCGCGTCGCCCGCTTCGTGGCGCACGCGGTCGACTGGGCCGCGCTCGCCACGCTGAGCGGCGCGACCCGCCCGGGCCGGGCCTCCCGTTCGCCAGCGTCTTCTCAGTGAGCGACGGGCCCGTGGGCAACGCCAGCGGAGTGCCCTACATGTATCTCTCTTCGCTCGACGTGTCCGTCAAGGATATCGCGGTGAGGGCGGCGGCGGCGGCGTGACTACTTTTATCGCGCGCGGAACTACTTTTATTGTGCACGGAACTACTTTTATAGTGTGTGGAACTACTTTTATAGTCTTCTTCTTCTTGGTTCTTGCGCCTTTTGGCGTCATCTGGTCGAACACCATATGAGACGAGGCTCTAAAGAAAGCTGTCTCTGGTGTGGACCAATCAGTTTCAAGGACAATGCATAAATTATCAGTGTTGTTTTTTTGTTTGCATTTGACTGCAAGTATTGTGGTTAATGTAAACATGATTCCTTGCAAAAGGTGTCAGTTTTGTTGCCAGAAAAAAGGGGGAAAACCCTATTAGTATAAAGGAGTTTACATATCAACAGCGGAATTAAGCATATTGATGGAAAATGCAGATATGGGATTAGTCACTCCTTGTGGAATGTGTAGGCGGTGGGGGGGGTCTCAATGTCATAGTATTCTCGTATATTATGTAGGATTAGCAGTGATAAAGGGAGGAAGTAGTGTCTCGGGTGTGGACCAATCAACTTCATGGACAGTGCATACATTATCAGAGTTGTGTTTTTTGTTTGCATTATGACTGCAGGTATTGTGGTCAATGCAAACATGACTCCTTGTAAAAAAGGTGTCAGTTTTGTTGCCAGATAGAAGGGTAAAAAAACAATTATCAGAGATAAGAGTGCCTACAACTGGTGCGAGAAAGAGTAATCAAGTGCAAGCAGGCGACTTGGAACAACGTGTCCGACCGAGTGATTCTTCACGACGTTGCACTGGTAAAGGAGGTCCCATGATGTTTAATGTATTAATGTTGATAATTGGTGCTAATGATGCTACTTATCATGCTATTGTCTGTGATCTTGCATGCTGATGCTGCTGCTGCTTGCTTAATATGCGGATGCACTCACGTTGTAAATGTGTAATGACGACTTCGACGCACTTGTATTGAGATGGTTTCTTGATTAAGGAGCGACGTGCTCACACTGCAGGCGGAGACCCCCACCGCAACAGCCAGTCTCCTGCGCANCTCCCGTTAATACCCGAGGCCACGGTCATTCCCACTCGAGACCGATCCTCTACCAGCAACTCCACTGTCGTCTCCGTCACCTGGCCTGCTCCTATTCTCGACATTCCGTGGCCACCAGTCCACTCGCACTGCAGGCTGACTCCCTGTCATTACCCCCATGGCCACTAGTCCACTCACACTGCAGGCTGACTCCCTGTCATTACCCCCATGGCCACCAGTCCACTCACACTGCAGGCTGACTCCCCTGTCATTACCTCCCGTAGCCACCAGTCCATTCGTACTGCAGGCTGACTCCCCTGTCATTACCTCCTGTGGCCACCAGTCCACTCACTGCAGGCTGATTCCCCGTCATTACCTCCCGTGGCCACCAGTCCACTCACACTGCAGGCTGACTCCCCTGTCATTACCCCCATGGCCACCAGTCCACTCATACTGCAGGCTGACTCCCTGTCATTACCTCCGTAGCCACCAGTCCATTCGTACTGCAGGCTGACTCCCCGGTTATTGCCTCCCGTGGCCACTAGTNCACTCGCACTGCAGGCTGACTCCCTGTCATTACCTCCGTGGCCGCCAGTCCACTCATACCGCAGGCTGACTCCCCTGTCATTACCTCCGTGGCCACCAGTCCACTCACACTGCAGGCTGACTCCCCTGTCATTACCTCCCGTGGCCGCCAGTCCACTCACACTGCAGGCTGACTCCCCTGTCATTACCTCCCGTGGCCACCAGTCCACTCACACTGCAGGCTGACTCCCTGTCATTACCTCCGTAGCCACCAGTTCACTCACACTGCAGGCTGACTCCCCTGTCATTANCTCCGTGGCCCCAGTCCACTCATACTGCAGGCTGACTCCCTGTCATTACCTCCCGTGGCCACCAGTCCACTCACACTGCAGGCTGACTCCCTGTCATTACCTCCTGTGGCCACCAGTCCACTCACTGCAGGCTGACCCCTGTCATTACTCCGTGGCCACCAGTCCACTCACACTGCAGGCTGACTCCCCTGTCATTACCTCCGTAGCCACCAATCCACTCACACTGCAGGTTGACTCCCTGTCATTACCCCCATGGCCACCAGTCCACTCACACTGCAGGCTGACTCCCCTGTCATTACCTCCGTAGCCACAGTCCACTCACACTGCAGGCTGACTCCCTGTCATTACCTCCGTGGCCACCAGTCCACTCACTGCAGGCTGACTCCCTGTAATTACCTCCGTAGCCACCAGTCCACTCACACTGCAGGCTGACTCCCCTGTCATTACCTCCCGTGGCCACCAGTCCACTCACACTGCAGGCTGACTCCCCTGTCATTACCTCCCGTAGCCACCAGTCCATTCACACTTCAGGCTGACTCCCCTGTCATTACCTCCTAGCTACCAGTCCACTCACACTGCAGGCTGACTCCCTGTCATTACCTCCGTGGCCGCCAGTCCACTCATACCGCAAGCTGACTCCCTGTCATTACCTCCTGTGGCCACCAGTCCACTCACACTGCAGGCTGACTCCCCTGTCATTACCTCCGTGGCCGCCAGTCCACTCACACTGCAGGCTGACTCCCTGTCATTACCTNCCGTGGCCACCAGTCCACTCACACTGCAGGCTGACTCCCTGTCATTACCTCCCGTAGCCACCAGTCCACTCACACTGCAGGTTGACTNCCCTGTCATTACCCCCATGGCCACCAGTCCACTCACACTGCAGGCTGACTCCCCTGTCATTACCTCCCGTAGCCACCAGTCCACTCACACTGCAGGCTGACTCCCTGTCATTACCTCCGTGGCCACCAGTCCACTCACACTGCAGGCTGACTNCCCTGTAATTACCTCCGTAGCCACCAGTCCACTCACACTGCAGGCTGACTCCCCTGTCATTACCTCCGTGGCCACCAGTCCACTCACACTGCAGGCTGACTCCCCTGTCATTACCTCCCGTAGCCACCAGTCCATTCACACTTCAGGCTGACTNCCCTGTCATTACCTCCGTAGCTACCAGTCCACTCACACTGCAGGCTGACTCCCCTGTCATTACCTCCCGTGGCCGCCAGTCCACTCACCGCAAGCTGACTNCCCTGTCATTACCTCCGTGGCCACCAGTCCACTCACACTGCAGGCTGACTCCCCTGTCATTACCTCCGTGGCCGCCAGTCCACTCACACTGCAGGCTGACTCCCCTGTCATTACCTCCCGTGGCCACCAGTCCACTCACACTGCAGGCTGACTCCCTGTCATACCTCCGTGCCACCAGTCCACTCACACTGCAGGTTGACTCCCCTGTCATTACCCCCATGGCCACAGTCCACTCACACTGCAGGCTGACTCCCCTGTCATTACCTCCCGTAGCCACCAGTCCACTCACACTGCAGGCTGACTCCCCTGTCATTACTCCGTGGCCACCAGTCCACTCACACACTGCAGGCTGACTNCCCTGTAATTACCTCCGTGCCACAGTCCACTCACACTGCAGGCTGACTCCCCTGTCATTACCTCCCGTGGCCGCCAGTCCACTCATACTGCAGGCTGACTNCCCTGTCATTACCTCCTGTGGCCACCAGTCCACTCACTGCAGGCTGANTCCCCTGTCATTACCTCCGTGGCCACCAGTCCACTCACACTGCAGGCTGACTCCCTGTCATTACCTCCCGTAGCCACCAGTCCATTCGTACTGCAGGCTGACTCCCGGTCATTGCCTCCGTGGCCACTATGACACTGGCGTGCNACNGNCNTCAATNACTCCCTTGCCACTAGTCCACTTGCACTGCAGGCTGACTCCCTTGTCATTACCCCGTAGCCACCAGTCCACTCGCACTGCAGGCTGACTCCCCTGTCATTACCTCCGTGGCCACCAGTCAACTCACACTGCAGGCTGACTCCCCTGTCATTACCTCCCGTAGCCACCAGTCCATTCACACTTCAGGCTGACTCCCCTGTCATTACCTCCCGTAGCCACCAGTCCACTCGCACTGCAGGCTGACTCCCTGTCATTACTCCCGTGGCCGCCAGTCCACTCATACCGCAGGCTGACTCCCCTGTCATTACCTCCGTGGCCACCAGTCCACTCACACTGCAGGCTGACTCCCTGTCATTACCTCCCGTGGCCGCCAGTCCACTCACACTGCAGGCTGACTCCCCTGTCATTACCGCCCGTGTCTACCAGTCCACTCACACTGCAGGCTAACTNCCCTGTCATTACCTCCCGTAGCCACCAGTCCACTCACACTGCAGGCTGACTCCCCTGTCATTACCTCCGTGGCCAGCCAGTCCACTCATACTGCAGGCTGACTCCCTGTCATTACCTCCGTGGCCACCAGTCCACTCACACTGCAGGCTGACTCCCCTGTCATTACCTCCCGTGGCCACAGTCCACTCACACTGCAGGCTGACTCCCTGTAATTACTCCGTAGCCACCAGTCCACTCACACTGCAGGCTGACTCCCCTGTCATTACCTCCGTGGCCGCCAGTCCACTCATACTGCAGGCTGACTCCCCTGTCATTACCTCCCGTAGCCACCAGTCCACTCGCACTGCAGGCTGACTTCCCCTGTCATTACTCTCGTGGCCACCAGTCCATTCCTACTGCAGGCTGACTNCCCGGTCATTGCCTCCGTGGCCACTAGTCCACTTGCACTGCAGGCTGACTCCCTGTCATTACTCCGTAGCCACAGTCCACTCGCACTGCAGGCTGACTCCCCTGTCATTACCTCCCTGGCCACCAGTCCACTCACACTGTAGGCTGACTCCCCTGTCATTATCCTCCGTGGCCACCAGTCCACTCACACTGCAGGCTGACCCCCTGTCATTACCTCCGTAGCCACAGTCCATTCGCACTTCAGGCTGACTCCCCTGTCATTACCTCCGTAGCCACCAGTCCACTCGCACTGCAGGCTGACTNCCCAGTCATTACCTCCGTGGCCGCCAGTCCACTATACCGCAGCTGACTCCCCTGTCATTACCTCCGTGGCCACAGTCCACTCACACTGCAGGCTGACTCCCTGTCATTACTCCGTAGCCACCAGTCCACTCACACTGCAGGCTGACTCCCCTGTCATTACCTCCGTGGCGCCAGTCCACTCATACTGCAGGCTGACTCCCTGTCATTATCCTCCCNTGCCACCAGTCCACTCACACTGCAGGCTGACTCCCCTGTCATTACCCTCCCGTGGCCACCAGTCCACTCACACTGCAGCTGACTCCCCTGTCATTACCTNCCGTGGCCGCCAGTCCACTCATACTGCAGGCTGACTCCCTGTCATTACTCCGTGGCCACAGTCCACTCACTGCAGGCTGACCCCTGTCATTACCTNCCGTGGCCACCAGTCCACTCACACTGCAGGCTGACTCCCTGTCATTACCTCCGTAGCCACCAGTCCATTCGTAGTGCAGGCTGACTCCCTGTCATTACTCCCGTAGCCANCAGTCCACTCACACTGCAGGCTGACTCCCTGTCATTACTCCCGTGCCACCAGTCAACTCACACTGTAGGCTGACTCCCCTGTCATTACCTCCCGTGGCACCAGTCCACTCACACTGCAGGCTGACTCCCCTGTCATTACCTCCCGTAGCCACCAGTCCACTCGCACTGCAGGCTGACTNCCCTGTCATTACCTCCGTGGCCGCCAGTCACTCATACCGCAGGCTGACTCCCTGTCATTACCTCCGTGGCCACCAGTCCACTCACACTGCAGGCTGACTCCCCTGTCATTACCTCCGTAGCCACCAGTCCATTCGCACTGCAGGCTGACTCCCTGTCATTACCTCCCGTGGCCGCCAGTCCACTCATACCGCAGGCTGACTCCCCTGTCATTACCTCCGTGGCCGCCAGTCCACTCATACCGCAGGCTGACTCCCCTGTCATTACTCCCGTGGCCACCAGTCCACTCACACTGCAGGCTGACTCCCCTGTCATTACCTCCCGTGCCACCAGTCACTCACACTGCAGGCTGACTCCCCTGTCATTACCTCCCGTGGCCGCCAGTCCACTCATACTGCAGGCTGACTCCCCTGTCATTACCTCCCGTGGCCACCAGTCCACTCACACTGCAGGCTGACTCCCCTGTCATTACCTCCCGTAGCCACCAGTCCACTCACACTGCAGGCTGACTCCCCTGTCATTACCTCCCGTGGCCGCCAGTCCACTCATACTGCAGGCTGACTCCCTGTCATTACCTCCTGTGGCCACCAGTCCACTCACTGCAGGCTGACCCCTGTCATTACCTCCGTGGCCACCAGTCCACTCACACTGCAGGCTGACTCCCCTGTCATTACCTCCGTAGCCACCAGTCCATTCGTACTGCAGGCTGACTCCCCTGTCATTACCTCCCGTAGCCACCAGTCCACTCACACTGCAGGCTGACTCCCCTGTCATTACCTCCTGTGGCCACCAGTCAACTCACACTGTAGGCTGACTCCCCTGTCATTACCTCCCGTAGCCACCAGTCTTTGTCCTTGCGTGTGTGCCTGTTTGTGTGTATCTGTAAAACTGTGGTGAGCAATGCCACGGTGGGGGGGGGGGGGTGGTGGTGCAGGGGAAGGTCAATTCCCATTGGCTATTCTAGTCAAGGCGTTTGTAGCCAACATAGCGGCCAATTGGGGGCTCTGGACAGGCTGGTAACGTGCTCCACCTTCAAATCGAAGCTTGTGGAAGAGGGCCCGGGGAGACGGGCGTCTATGACTTTTCCTGGCCAAACCCCATCTGGCGGAGCCAGGAGACTGAATCTTTACCCTCGGGGCTCCTCCAGAAACAGCAAAAAGCCACTGCAGGTGGCCAGGCGGAATGTTCGAACGCTCGTTGCGGAGGAGAGGCTGCCACTCCCCTGTCGGGAGCTAGACCGGTACCGCCTGCATTTCTGTGGTATTCAGGAGGTCCGGTGGACTGACCGTCTTCAGTCACATTGTGGATGTACGTCCGTTGAACTTCTTTGGCAGCACACTGTGCCAATCGAGGATGTGGGCGGGGGGTGGGGAAGACAACAAACCAAACGCAAAAAAGCAGTTCTAAAGAAACGAGTTTGTCAATCGAGATGATGATGATTTAAAAGTGCACATCTCCAGCGGCTTCCTAACATCGCAAATTAGAGCGTTCCAGACCGCAGAAGCGCATCTGAAAGCGCCGTGCGATGCGGCGGCCATCTTTGTTCAACGGCCAGCCAAAATCTGGTGTATAGTTTAGTGTATAGTAGTCTACAGTGTAGTGTACAGAAATGTGTCGTGTATATCAGTGTATAGTGTCGTGTATAGCAGTGTACATTAATGTTTAGTTAATAGTGTAGTGTATAGTGTAGTGTATAGCGTAGTGTATAACACCTGAAAGCGCCATGCGATGCGGTGACCATATTTGTTCGACGGCCAGCCAAAAATCTAGTGTATAGTAGTCTACAGTGTAGTGTATAGAAATGTGTAGTGTATATCAGTGTATAGTATTATTAGGTTTTTTCGGTAAAGTCACGTAGGTAAAAAATTTAAATTAATAAAAGTAAAATAAAATAAAATAAAAATGGCTCCTCCCACCCTCAACCAGTATATATACAAGGACTGTTTTCTTGGAATTTCTCATTTACTTGATGCAGCAGTCGTGCTGTGACGGTTCCACCTGAAGACGGAAGCTTGTGTTGCCTCCGAAACGTCGTGATTTTTTATTTTTTTATTTTACTTTTATTAATTTTAATAAAAAAATGTTTTACCTACGTGACTTTACCGAAAAAACCTAAGAATATGAATCCTTGCAGTCACGAAAGCTTCAAATCTAGAATCAGTGTATAGTGTCGTGTATAGTAGTGTACATTCATGTTTAGTTAATAGTGTAGTGTATAGCGTAGTGTATAGCGTAGTGTATAACACCTGAAAGCGCCGTGCGATGCGGCGACCATTTTTGTTCGACGGCCAGCCAAAAATCTGGTGTATAGTTTAGTGTATAGTAGTCTACAGTGTAGTGTATAGCAATGTGTAGTGTATATGAGTGGATAGTGTCGTGTATAGCAGTGTACATTCATGATAATTGGATTTTTACCCTTCTATCTGGCAACAAAACTGACACCTTTTTTACAAGGAGTCATATTTACATAGACCACAATACCTGCGGTCATAATGCAAACAAAAAACACAACTCTGATAATGTATGCACTGTCCTTGAAGTTGATTGGTCCACACCCGAGACAGCTTTCCTTAGAGCCTAGTCTCACATGGGTTGGACCAGATGACGCCAAAAGTGCGCCTTTTGGCGTCATCATATTTTTTACTGGCAAATTAGGTTCCAATGGAGTGTACATTCATGTTTAGTTAATAGTGTAGCGTATAGTGTAGTGTATAGTAGTCTACACTGTAGTGTATAGAAATGTGTAGTGTATATCAGTGTATAGTGTCGTGTATAGTAGTGTATATTCATGTTTAGTTAATAGTGTAGCGTGTAGTGTAGTGTATAGTGTAGTTTATAGCGTAGTGTATAGTGTAGTGTATAGTGTAGTGTATAGTGTAGTGTATAGTGTAGTGTATAGTGTAGCGTATAGTATAGTGTATTATAGCGTAGTGTATAGCGTAGTGTATAGTGTAGTGTATAGTGTAGTGTATAGTATAGTGTATAGTGTAGTGTATAGTATAGTGTATAGTATAGTGTATAGTATAGTGTATAACACCAGCCAAATGCCGCCGCTTCTGCCACCGCTAACTTACTGCGAGGACGATGATGACGGCTGGGAGAGTTCGCCCGGTTCACGCCGACCCTGACACGTGTTGCCCCCTCTCTGGCTGTGCTGCGTTTGCCTGTTGCCCCAACCCACCCCCTGCCAGGCTGACCCCCGCGTCTCGATGGCGATGACCCTGGCCAGCACGGACTATTGCACACGCGGCGTCTACGACCCCCAGAGCCCGCTGTGCGCCAGGGTCACGTTCATCGGAAACGTCAGCAGGGTGAGCGATGCTGGCCTGGGCTGGGCGTTGGTGGTGTTGTTGTTGTGGTTATTGTTGTTGTGGTTGTTGTTGTTTGGTTGTTGTGCTGGTCTCGGTGGTGGGATGAGTCGAAGGCTGCGTTTACTGTGGATTTGATGATGGTTGTTGTTGTTGTTGTGATGGTTGTTGTTGTTGTTGTGATGGTTGTTGTTGATGGTAATTGTTGTTGTTGTGATTGTTGTTGTGATTGTTGTTGTTGTGCTGGTCTAGGTGGTGGACGAGATGGAGGCTGCGTTTGCTGTGGCTTTGATGATGGTTGTTGTGATTGTTGTTGTTGTTGTGATTGTTGTTGTTGTGGATGTTGTTGTTGCTGGTCTCGGTGGTGGACGAGGCGGAGGCTGCGTTTGCTGTGATGGTTGTTGNGATTGTTGTTGTGATGGTTGTTGTGATGGTTGTTGTGATTGTTGTTGTGCTGGTCTAGGTGGTGGACGAGGTGGAGGCTGCGTTTGCTGTGGTTTTGATGATGGTTGTTGTGATTGTTGTTGTTCTGATTGTTGTTGTGATGGTTGCTGTGATGGTTGTTGTGGTTGTTGTGATTGTTGTTGTTGTTGTGCTGGTCTAGGTGGTGGACGGTATGGAGGCTGCGTTTGCTGTGATGGTTGTTGTTGTGATGGTTGTTGTTGTTGTGATAGTTGTTGTTGTGATGGTTGTTGTTGTTGTGATTGTTGTTGCTGGTCTAGATGGTGGACGAGGCGGAGGCTGCGTTTGCTGTGATTGTGATGATGGTTGTTGTTGTGATGGTTGTTGTGATTGTTGTGGATGTTGTTGTGCTGGTCTAGGTGGTGGGCAGGATGGAGGCTGCGTTTGCTGTGATGGTTGTTGTTGTGATGGTGGTTGTGGTTGTTGTGATTGTGGTTATTGTGATTGTTTTTGTCGTGCTGGTCTAGGTGGTGGACAAGGCAGAGGCTGCGTTTGCTGTGATGGTTGTTGTTGTGATGTTGTTGTGATGGTTGTTGTTGTTGTGCTGGTCTAGGTGGTGGACGAGGCGGAGGCTGCGTTTGCCCGCGTCGCCCTCTTCTCGCGCCACCCGAGATGCGCCAATGGCCCCCAGCCACGGCTGGTTCCTGGCGCGTCTCGACATCGCCAGCGTCTGGGTGGTGGACTACTTTGGGGGCCCGGTCGTCGTCTCCCCGAGGACTACTACAACGCACGGCCTTGACACTCACACACAGAGACACCTAGACACCTAGACACACACACAGAGACACACACACTCACACACATAGACACACACACAGAGACACACACAGAGACATCGCCAGCGTCTGGGTGGTGGACTACTTTGGGGGCCCGGTCGTCGTCTCCCCGAGGATTACTACAACGCACGGCCTTGACACTCACACACAAAGACACACACACAGACACACCTAGACATAGACACACATAGACATAGACACACACAGAGACACACCTAGACATAGACACACATACACATAGACACACACAGAGACACACCTAGACATAGACACACATAGACATAGACACACACAGAGACACACACACATAGACACCTAGACACACAGAGACACACAGACACACACAGAGACACACACAGAGACACACACACACAGAGACACACACACAGAGACACACACACTCACACACAGAGACATAGACACACAGAGACACACAGAGACACACACAGAGACATCGCCAGCATCTGGGTGGTGGACTACTTTGGGGGCTGGTCGTCGTCTCCCCCGAGGATTACTACAATGCACGGCCTTGACACTCACACATAGACACCTAGACACACAGAGACACACACAGACACACACACACTCACACACAGAGACATAGACACACACACAGAGACACACACAGACACACACAGAGACCCCTAGACATAGACACACACAGAGACACAGACACTCACACACCTAGACATAGACAACAACAACAACAACAACCGCCATTCGCCACTAAGTGGCGGTGACGTCACCACGATGCTTGTGCCAGGCCAAGTGCACCTTGAGGCCACGTGAAGTGTCGAAAGCCCGCTGGCAGGAGGTCACGGGGCAGACCCAGGTGCCACGGGTCGACTGACCGAGATGACCGAGATGACTGGCTGATGCACCACCTGTGCCCCCTACTGTGCCAACTTGCTGTGCTTTAGCCACCCGGCGCTCCGCTCGTTGTTGTGAGCGTCGCTCCTCCGCCCTCCGTTGTTGTTGGAGGGCGACTGCCTCCAACTGCCCAGTAGCGTCCTTCACGAGCCTCCTCCACTGAGGCCGATCTTGACACCGCTGGTACCAGTCATCGGCAAGTCCACTCAGCTCCACGTCCTCCTGTACCACATCACTCCATCTCTTCTCCAGCCCGTGCCGCGCCCGTCTAGCCCCCTCGATCCGGCCGAACAAAAGCTGTTTAGGCATGCGGTGGCTGGGCATGCGGGCTACATGACCCAGCCAACGCAGCCTTGCCTGCCGGAGGAGCTCACTGATGGGACTTTGCCCAGATCTTTCAAGGATTTGTGAGCTCCTCACACAATCCAGCCTGGTTAAACCCAGGATGGATCGTAGGCAGGCCAGCCTAAATGTTTCCAACCGGCGAAGATGCTCCACCAGGGGGGTCCACGTCTCGCAAGCGTAGAGAAGGGAGGGAATGACCGTGGCCGAGAAGACCTGAAGCTTCGTGCGGAGCGACAGACCAGGTAGCTTCCACACAGCGTTACGCAACCGATGAAAAGATATTGCCGCTCGACTGATTCGGAGTGAGACCTCTGCTGATAGACTGGAGCCGGTCATAAGCACACTGCCCAGGTATGGGAAACTCTCCACTCTCTCCACAACTGCCCCATCACCAATTGGGAGTTGTGGGGGTGGAGTGTCCGATGGTACAAAATACCCAGGCAGGTGCTTAGTTTTGGTGGGGCTGATGGTAAGGCCCCACCTCTTAGTGGCACGCTCCAGTCTCAGCAGCAGCGCCTCCAACTCCTCTCCTGAATGAGCAGCTATTACCAAATCATCGGCATACATAACGTGGTTGACCAATAGGGAGCCATCCCTTGATCACACCCGGGCGTCGATCAGCCTCCCATTATATCTGTACCAAATAGAAATTCCCCCGGTACAGCTATTGAAGGCTTCACGAACTACGCGGTCAAAATAGATGTTAAATAATGTGGGAGCCAGAGGACATCCCTGTCGCACCCCAAGGTGTACAGGGAAAGGCTCCGACTCCCGGCCACGTAGTTTTACCCGGGCCCGCTCACCATCATGAAGGTCCTTAATGATCGTGAGCAGAGGGTTAGGGACTCCGAAAGCACGAAGAACAACCAGAGCCCAGTCCTACTGATGGTATCATAGGCCTTGACCAGGTCAATAAAGCAGAGATGTAGGTCTTTTTGGAATTCCCTACACCTCTGCAGAGACACACACAGACACAATCACACACACACACCTAGACATAGACACACACAGAGATACCCTCACACACCTAGACATAGACACACATAGAGACACACACAAACACAGACACTTATACAACACACGGCTTTGACACTCACACACACATATACTGACACACACACGTAGAGACACACACAGACACACACACACTACAACACACAGCCTTGACACTNACACACACACACAGATACTGACATACACACACGTAGAGACACACACACACTACTACTACAACACACAACCTTGACTCACTCACTCACACAGATACTGACACACACTCACACNGAGACACACACACGTAGACACACACACTACACAACACACAACCTTGACTCACACACTAACTGGGAAGGCTTCCCCGCTGCCTCGCAGCGCGTCTGCAGCGTTACCTATCTCACCCGCTGTGTTGGCGTCTGAATTCACAGACATAATTAATTGATCTATTGAGAAAACCGAAGCGATTCCACCGGTCGATTGGCGAACGATACAAAAGTCGCGCCAACATTCTGCCCACGCTCTTTGTAGGGTGAGCGAATGTGTTTTTTTTTAAAATAAATAATAATCAACTTTAACTTTGTCGCGAGTCGGATTGTCATTTACGTGTTGTGTGTGTAATATATAGTGCAGTGTAGTGTAATGTAGTGTATAGTCGTGTATAGTAGTGTAGTGTATAGTAGTGTAGTGTATAGTTGTGCAGTGTATAGTGTAGTGTATAGTGTAGTGTATAGTAGTATAGTGTATAGTTGTGCAGTGTATAGTGCAGTGTATAGTGTAGTGTATAGTAGTGTAGCGTGTAGTGTAGTGTATAGTGTAGTGTATAGTTGTGCAGTGTATAGTGCAGTGTATAGTGTAGTGTATAGTGTAGTGTATAGTGCAGTGTATAGTGTAGTGTATAGTGCAGTGTATAGTGTAGTGTATAGTGTAGTGTATAGTTGTGCAGTGTATGGTGTAGTGTATAGTGGTGTATAGTTGTGCAGTGTTAGTGTAGTGTTTAGTGTAGTGTTTAGTGTAGTGTATAGTGTAGTGTATAGTGTGTAGTGTATAGTGTGTAGTGTATAGTGTAGTGTATAGTGTAGTGTATAGTNGTGTAGTGTATAGTGTAGTGTATAGTTGTGCAGTGTATAGTGCAGTGTATAGTGTAGTGTATAGTAGTGTATAGTGTATAGTAGTGTATAGTGTAGTGTATATAGTGTAGTGTATATAGTAGTGTAGTGTGTAGTGTGTAGTGTATAGTAGTGTAGTGTATAGTTGTGCAGTGTATAGTGCAGTGTATAGGATGAACGCTGAGATAAGGGGCACGGGGTGACCAATAAGGGTTGACAGCTATTCCATCCCTAGAATTTTCCACTCTTAAACAAATTCAACAACAACCGGAATAACAAACTCGCCCTCCAGAGAGAGAGATTGAACCAAAAGTGGATGAGTGAGTGAGTGAGGAGTGCACGGTGAGGTGCGGCAACGCTTACAAACCCAATACAGGAACTGAAGATTTATTTAGCAAAATATTGAAAACAAGACAAGCCTGGCACATTAAAACCGGATACATTTTTTTCTTAACACCACTCGGACACATCCTCGATAATTGATCATGAATAATAGCACGCCTACAATAATCATTATTAAATATTCACAAATTATTTGAACATATATTGCGGCCGAATATTTACACACGCGCTGATTTTATCGACCGGGCGTTCACAAGCAACTAATCAATCTTAAATACCCGGTGCATCGATTGATTAGTTACCTCATATATTTAAGCGATAATACAAAATTTGCCAGATATTTCAATCATTCGCAACAGATAACTCGAACCGATGTCAACATGCTCGCACAGCAATTATTTAGCCAACTTATTTAAAGCCCCAATTATTTCCTTCCCACATTTAAACGCAATCCTCTCCAACCCATACAACGAAGCGGTATTTTGTACCCAACCTTTCAACTTAATAATCACAAAACCAAATTCACGCGCGTGTGCGTGTGTGGAGGCAGTCGCCCTCCAGCAACAACAACGGAGGGCAGAGGAGCGACGCTCACAACAACGAGCGGAGCGCCGGGCGGATAAAATGCAGAAAGTAGGGCAAAGTAGGGGTGCGTGCGGGTGCGGCGGGGGGGAGTGTACAGCTGGTGGTGGTGCATCTACCGGTCATCTCGGTCAGCTGACCCATTGGCACCGGCGGGTCTGCCCGAGAGCTTTTCCCGTTAAAGTGACCACTTCGCGTGCCTCAAAGTGCACCTGGCCTGGCACGGGTGCCGTGAATGACGCCCCGTCACCGAACGGCGGTTGTATTGGTATTGGTCGTGTTCTGCTGCTGCTGTTGTTGCTGCTGTTGCTGCTCCTAGAAATCGGGGCCGCGCTCGGTACCAATTGTACAACTAAAACATTTGACAAAAACAGCACGCCACACGCCAGCATGGACTAATGAACGGAACCCTTCGCGGGATACACTCGTGAACGCCGAAAAGCCGGTGGCGAAGAATGGTTTCACAAGCGAAGCATTGGCGCCTCTCAATTGTAACTAACTAAATACAAGGAAGGTGGGGGGGGGGGGGGGTGCGCTTCAAAAAAATGTTAACGCTAACATGGGACTATCGTTTTAATGGAAAAAGGACGGATAATAAGACACCGTGTAACGTGATGACAGATGTAGCCTAAATAGCTTCCAATCGTCAAAGAGCTTCCCCACAATCTTCTCCAGGTGGTCTCCAGAGCCCGGAGGAGGCACAACAACTATTGTGGGAATTTGTTGCAAATTCTCAGAAGTGTTAAGCATTTTTCGAAACACCCTTTATATATATATTTGCTATTAAAGCTTAAAAAAAAACATTCCTTTTGCAATCATCCCTAATAAATAGTTGTGTATGTTGTTGTTGTTAGATCGTGTAAATATGTAAATGTTGTGTCGTCGTTAGAACCGCCGCCACCACCACCCGACACAGCCAATCGCGTGAAGGGGGGGTTTGTGTCACGCAAGACAAAAAGCGTGGCCCAGTTGGTTTGCCGCTTGTCGCGTGTTGACGGAGAGTTAAACCCACGACAGCCTCGCTGTTAAAACCCAATCTTCATTATTTGTTCCCCTTTAACAACAACAACGACGACAACAACAACAACGACCCCACAACTCACCCCTGGAATCCCAACGCCCTCTCCCGACACGGCCATTACGAATCAATAGGAGCCTCGGACGGAGCAGAGAGACTAGGACCCGCCAGGATTCAACCTAAGTTTCGATTTAAAGCTTTCGTGACTGCAGGGATTCATCTTCTTGGTTCTTTCGGTAAAGTCACGTAGAATGGAAATAATAAAATAATAAAATAAAACATAATAAAATAATTCTCACGACGTTTTGGCGACAACGCAAGCAGCTGTCCTCAGGTGGAGAGCAGGTCTGTCGAGAAGACAGCGTCTGAATGTCGTGAGAATTATTTTATATGTTTTATTTTTATTATTTTATTATTTCCATTCTACGTGACTTTACCGAAAGAACCAAGAAGATCAACCGAAGTTTCTCAAGCAGGAGGGAACCACAGCACCCTCTCTCTCTCCCGACACGGCCATTACGCATCCAATAGGAGCCTCGGACAGAGGCAGAGAGATGACTCGGACCCAGGGGGTTTGAACCTAAGTTTCTAAAGCAGTAAAGAAGCCAGCATTCTGACACGGCCATTAGGAACCACCCCACCCCTCCACCATTTGTAAAATTGGCTCCACCCACCCCCAAGACGTCTTTTCTACCACCCATCCTGATTGGACGGGGGGGGGGGGTAGACGAGCGTGGTGTGGGCGACGATGTTCTAGACGAGGTGGGGAGGGGGGTGAATTACGAGGTGTGAGGGTGGTCTTGACGAGGTGGTGGGGGTGGTCTTGACGAGGTGGTGGGTGTTGTGTGAGTTGTCGTCTAGACGAGGCGTGGGTGGTCTAAACGAGGTGAGAGAGACGAGGTGAGGAAGTTGTCTAAGACGAAGTGAGGGGGTTGTCTAAGACGAGGTGAGAGAGACGAGGTGAGAGAGTTGCCTAAGACGAGGTTGGAGTTGTCTAAGACGAGGTGAGGGAGTTGTCTAAGACGAGGTGAGAGAGACGAGGTGAGGGAGTTGTCTAAGACGAGGAAGTTGTCTAAGACGAGGCAAGGGAGTTGCCTAAGATGAGGTGAGAGAGACGAGGTGAGGGAGTTGTCTAAGACGAGGTGAGAGAGACGAGGTGAGCGAGTTGTCTAAGACGAGGTGAGAGTTGTCTAAGACGAGGTGAGAGTTGTCTAAGACGAGGTGAGAGTGCTCTAAACGAGGTAACCCTCTGCTTGGGCGGGTGGTGGTGGTCTAGGGGATCCATCCCGTCGGCGATGATCATCGCCATGTCCTCCTCGTCCACCTCCTCTTCGTCATCGGGCTCCACCTCCTCGTCCAGGCGGACGAACGGACGCTGCGAGCCGGGAGGGGGGCGCCACCACCACCGCCGCCACGCTGGGGCTGGTGGGTGACGGTGGCGTAGACCGGAACACCGCCGGCCGGGTGGTCCCCGCCCCGACGTGGAGCGCGGAGTCCAGGGGGGCCGCACGCAGCGAGGAGACCATGGAGGAGGCGGAGGAGGAGGAAGGTTGCGGCACCGTGTCGTACTGGGGCGGCGGGGAGACAAAGGTGGGCTGGATTTNGGGGGGGGGGCGGGGGTAGGAGGAGGAGGGTGAGAGAGAGAGGACACGTGGTGTGTTTGAGAGCTCCTGCAAAAGTCTCGACAACAACGAAAGAATTTCGATTTAAAAGCTGCTTTCGTGACTGCAGGGATTCATCTTCTTGGTTCTTTCGGTAAAGTCGTCACGTAGAAGGGAAATAATAAAATAATAAAAAATAAAATATAATAAAATAATATAAAATTAAACATAATAAAATTAAACATAATAAAATATAATAAAATAAACATAATAAAATAATAAAAATAAAACATAATAAAATACTGCTGCAGCTCCTTACTATTAAAATTATTTCCCTTTGTTGCTGCTAATCCTACATAATGCACGGGCATAATATGACTTTGAAACCTCCTACGCATTCCACAAGTAGTGACTAATCCCATATCTGCATTTTCCATAAATATTCTAAATTTCTCTGTTGATATGCAAATTCCTTTGTCAAGGCGCCCTTCCTCCCCTAACCCAGCTTAAATATACGCTGCCAAGCTTGGTGGTGCTCATTCAGACGCTGTCTTTCCGATAGCCCTGTTCTTCACCTGAGGACGGCTGCTTGCGATGTGGCCGAAACGTCGTGAGAATTGTATTTTATTATGTTTTATTTTTATTATTTTAATATTTCCCTTCTACGTGACTTTACCGAAAGAACCAGGAAGAACAACAAAATAAACCTCATTCTAGATTTGAAGCTTTCGTGACAGCAAGGATTCATACTCTTAGGTTTTTTCGGTAAAGTTACGTAGGTAAAATAATAATAAAATAAAATAATAATAAATTACAATAAATCAATTAAATCACGACGTTTCGGAGGCAACACAAGTCTTCAGGTGGGACCGTCACAGCTAAATTTACTGTATCAATTATTTTCATTTATTATTATTTGATTTTATTATGTTTTACCTACGTGACTTTACCGAAAAACCTAAGAGTATAAAAGAAACCTCCACACTTTTTCAGCCTTTTCTAATTCTCTCCCCTCTTCTTCTGTGTTTATATTTTGAGTCTGCGTCTCTATCTCCCTGTGATGAGATGTTAACTACCTCGCCTGATATGCAGGAGGTCGCCAGTTCTATCCTGGACCCTGACAACATCTGCTGCTGCTGCTGTATATTTGGAGTCTGCGTCTCTCTCTCTATCTCCCTGTGATGAGATGTTAACTACCTCGCCTGATATGCAGGAGGTCGCCAGTTCTATCCTGGACCCTGACAACATCTGCTGCTGTTGCTGTATATTTGGAGTCTGCGTCTCTCTCTCCCTGTGATGAGATGTTAACTACCTCGTCTGATATGCTGGAGGTCGCGAGTTCGATCCCGGACCCTGACAACATCTGCTGCTGCTGCTGTATATTTGGAGTCTGCGTCTCTCTCTCCCTGTGATGAGATGTTAACTACCTCGCCTAATATGCAGGAGGTCGGCAGTTCGATCCTGGACCCTGACAACGTCTGCTGCTGCTGCTGTATATTTGGAGTCTGCATCTCTCTCTCTATCTCCCTGTGATGAGATGTTAACTACCTCGCCTGATATGCAGGAGGTCGCCAGTTCTATCCTGGACCCTGACAACATCTGTTGCTGCTGTATATTTGGAGTCTGCGTCTCTCTCTCCATCTCCCTGTGATGAGATGTTCACTACCTCGCCGGATATGCAGGAGGTCGGCAGTTCTATCCTGGACCCTGACAATGTCTGCTGCTGCTGCTGCATATTTGGAGTGGTGGTCACTGCTTGGATTTTTCTCCGGGTCCTTTCGGGTTTTTCCCCTCCGCATTTAGAATAATCAGCATTGCGCGTTCACACTATTTGGCTGCTGCTGTAATTGTCCACGTGATGGATGATAAGGACCCTGACTTGGTTGAGCTGCCATCATTCTGGTCGCCTGGTCGCTTCGGAATAAGAGCTACACAGCTCAGTGCGGCCTTACCTGGTGTAATACAAAATAGTTTGAGTCTATGGGTCTCGATGTATCTATATGGGTCAGACCCTGCTGGTGCCATGAGTTGACTGCTGTGCCAGGCTCGGTGCAGAAGGAGGTCACGGGACAGACACAGCAGGTGCCATGGGGTTGACTGCTGTGCCAGGCTAGGTGCAGGAGGAGGAGGTCACGGGACAGACCCTGTAGGTGGAGGGGGGGGTGGAGGGGGGTGGAGGGGGGGTGAGGGGGGTGGATGCGTCGCATCGCCACCCCCCCGTCGCTACCCCCCCTCCACCCCCCCCCACCCCCTCAACTCGAACCCGCAGCCTCACCTGAAGCTGCGATGGAGTTTTGCCGCCCCCGAACAAACTGGGCGGGCCGCCCCCGGCACGTGACGCCACTCCCCCTGGGAGGACAGGGGTCGCGACGAGCCGGCGTGGGAGGTCAGGGGTCGCGAGGAGCCGGCCTGGGAGGTCAGGGTCGCGAGGAGCGCGACTGGGAGCGCGATGACGGGGCGGAGGAGACTCGTCCATCCTAGACGATGGGGGAGCGTGGAGCACACACACACACAGACACACGCACACAGACACACAGACACACACACACACAGACGCACGCACACACACACACAGACGCACAACACAGACGCACACACACAAACGCGCGCACACACAGACGCGCACACACACAGATGCGCACACACACATACATACACGCACACAGATACAGACAAAAGTTACTCGTGAAGCTCACGCCACGCGTGCGGGCACGGGAAGGGGGGCCAGTGCTGTTTGGTAGCGAGCAGTAAGAGCAGCAGCAGCAGCAGCTGGAGCAGCAGCAGCAAGAGGAGCAGCAGCTGGAGCAGCAGCAGCAGGAGCAGCAGCAGCTACAGCAGCAGCTGGAGCAGCAGCAGCTGGAGCAGCTGGAGCAGCAGCAGCTGGAGCAGCAGCAGCTGGAGCAGCAGCAGCTGGAGCAGCAGCAGCTGGAGCAGCAGCAGCAGCTGGAGCAGCAGCAGCAGCTGGAGCAGCAGCAGCAGCTGGAGCACCACCCCTGGCACTCACACAGACACACAAGGACAAAGATCCCTCGAATCGCCTGGAACAGTAGCAGCACCTAATGAAGGCTACCGGCACTGTGAAGGCTACCGGCACTGTCGCACACGAGGCGGTGGCAGTGGCAGCAACCACGCCCGGCCGCCTTTGTCTCTCCCCAGCGGGGCGATGTTTACTACCACACGCAGCAGCAGCACCAAGTAACTCAGTTGAGGCCGAGTCGACCCAGGGGAGGCCCAGGACCAGTTCAGATAATCGTCACCGGTGGCGTTGGTCATGAGCGGGAATCGAACTCGGGGTCGCCCGATTCGAAGCGAAGCGCACTAATTGTTACACGACCGCTCTCCACTCAACAATACCAATACCCGTAATTCGCCACTAAGTGAGGGTGGCGTCACCACAGCGCCTGTGCCAGGCCAGGTGCACTTTGAATCCACGTCAAGTGTCGAAGCCTCAGACCCATCAGGTGCCATGGGTTGGCTGACCAAGATGACCGGTAGATGCACCACCAGCCGTATCCCCTACTCTGCCAACTTGTTTCATTTTAGCTACCCGGCGCTCCGCTCATTGTTGTGAGCGTCGCTCCTCTGCCCTCCATTGTTGCCGGAGGCGACTGCCTCCAACTGCCCAGTGGCAGCATCCTTCACGAGCCTCCTCCACAGAGGCCGATCTTGACACCGCTGGTACGGGTCGTCGGCAAGTCCACTCAGCTCCACATCCTCCTGTACCACATCACTCCATCTCTTCTCCAGCCCATGTCGTGTATGTTAAGCCCCCTCTATGCGGCCAAACCGAAGCTGTTTCCTGGTCTCAGACTCTGGATCACCTTCACGACATCCTCAACAGATGGCACCTCAGCCAGCCACTCACAGGGGGTGACTTTTTCCAATATTTGGGCACCGCAGCCTCGGCAGGGTCATCCGCACTTTGTCCCACGTTGTTTTCCAGGCTGAGGGATTTCCTCTCCCCCAGGACCTCACAGAAATGCTCAGCAAATCTGCAAACCTGTTCCTGGGAGTCGGAGATTGGATCACCGTTCTTTCCTCTAATGATGGTAATAGGTGTGGCGCTGCAGGTTACTTTTTAATGGAATTAAAGAGCGATTTGTGATCGCGGGCCATTGAGGCAGACTCCATCTCCTCAGCAACCAGCGACCACCACCCATCCTTGCAGCGCTTCACAGCTCTCCAAACCTCTGAGCAAGGCTGCGGTAAGCCTCCTCATCTCTGACGTGGGATGCTGTAGCCGATGAGTGGGCCTGTCGCTTTTTCTCAGCCAGCTTGAACACCTCCTCTGTCAGCGGGTCTCTGGGGAGGTCTGGACCGTGTACCCAACGCAGCCATTGCAGCTGCATGAGCCACAGTCCTAAACCTCGCCCATTTCCCCTCAACATCAGGAGGAGTGGGGACGATGCCAACCCTAGCCGCAAGCGATGATGAAATTTTCACTTGCAATTTTCATCAGCTAGTTGAGACCATGCCACTAAGGTTTGAATGGGGTCCTGGGTGTACACCCACCACCGGATTGGAAGAATGGCAAGCGCATCTTACAGATGACTTCGATGGTCAGTGGGCAGATCAGCTCCACGNTAGGTCCTGATGTCAAGGACATGGCCTGCATCCACTGTTCCATCACGATGTAGTCCAGCAGATGTTCTTGCCTGGACCCGGCATGCATCCATGATGTTGTGTGAATGCACCAATGCCGGAACAGCGTGTTGGTAATTACAAGCCCATAGGCATCACACAAATATAACAGCCTCCTGCCATTGTTATTGAGCTGATCTGGCCTATGTCTTCCATACACTCCAGATCAGGTGCCAGCATCATGACCAAGTCAGGAATTGAAGTCACCCAACAGGATGACTCTATCCTGAGGGGCCACTTTTGCTAGCACCCGTGATAGGAGGTCATAGAAGGCATCCGACTCATCGGCCTTGCCTGCATCCCTCCATGGATGTTCGTATTCGGTGGGGCATAAGTAACCACGACCACCACTCCACGCCTCTGGTTGATGGGAAGGCGAGCCCAAAGTAGCCTGCAGCTTACAGCTTCCCACACCTCACCGCCACGCTCCCACGCCCCCTTCATTCTTTTGTTCAGAAGAAGAGCCACTCCCTGTTGTTTGGCAGTCTCCGGCCCCGAGTAGAGGACTGTCCACCCCTCATAGTGGCAGGAGCCAAAGCTGGTCCACCGGACCTCCTGAATTCCACAGAGATCCAGGCGGTACCGGTCCAGCTCCCGACAAAGGAGTGGCAGCCTCTCCTCCGTAGTGAGCGTTCGAACATTCCACGTGGCCACACGTAGTGATTTTTTGTTGTTTCTGGAGGAGCCCCGAGGGTAAAGATTCAATCTCCTGGCTCCGGTAAAACAACCCCATACCTCCTCATACCTCCTCGTGGTGCCGGACGGGCAATGTTGTCGTGGACAGTACTGTGGGGGGAGGGCCAATTCCAATTGGCCTTTCCTCTCATGGCTTCTGTGACCACCACAGCGGCTAAATGGAGGCTCTGGACGAGTGCGAGGGGCTGGTAACCCCTCCACCTTCAATTAACTACCACTAAACTACGACCGAAAATTTTAATTAATAAGCTTGTGCGGAGGCCCCGGGGGACAGGCGTCTACGACGTCTCTTGGCCAAACCCACACATTGACTCACACATTGACTCACACACACAGACAAACAAAGATACCACCCTGCCCCCCCCCCCCACCACCCCCAAACCATCTCCCACAAGCAGCAGCAGCAGCAACCAGCCCGACTGACCGTATGACGTGCGACAGCTCCTTCTCCTTCCTCTTGAGGTTCCTCCTCCTCACGCAGCACACGACCAGGGCGATGGCGAGCGCGATGAGGAGGATGGGGCACACGATGGCCGCCACTAAGGACCCCACGTTCGTCTCCTTGTCTGTGGGGGGACCCGGGGGTGGGGGGTCACAAAGGCCGGGGTCAGAGACACGGAGTTCTCTCTTCTTACTCTTAGTTCTTTCGGTAAAGTCACGTAGGTAAAAATGAAATAAAAATTAATAAAAAATAAACAATACATTTTAATTTTATTAATTGTAATTTCATTTTTGCCTACGTGACTTTACCGAAAGAACTAAGAGTATGAATACTTGCAGTCACGAAAGCTTCAAATCTAGAATTCTCTCTTCTTGCTTCAGAGCCTCCCTCCCTCTCTCTCTCTCCAGGTGAGGGGGGGAGCAGATGAGAGTTGTGGCAGTTGGTTGGGGTGGGGGGGCAGGTGGGGTTGTGGCAGTTGGTTGGGGTGGGGGGGGAGCAGGTGGGAGTTGTGGCAGTTGGTTGGGTGGGGGGGGGCAGGTGGGGTTGTGGCAGTTGGTTGGGGTGGGGGGGGCAGGTGGGGGTTGTGGCAGTTGGTTATGGTGGGGAGCAGGTGGGGTTGTGGCAGTTGGTTGGGATGGGGTGGGGGGGGTCAGGTGGGGTTGTGGCAGTTGGTTGGGGTGGGGGGAGCAGGTGGGGGTTGTGGCAGTTGGTTGGGGTGGGGGGGCAGGTGGGGTTGTGGCAGTTGGTTGGGATGGGGTGGGGGGAGCAGGTGGGGGTTGTGGCAGTTGGTTGGGGTGGGGGAGCAGGTGGGGTTGTGGCAGTTGGTTGGGATGGGGTGGGGGGGAGCAGGTGGGGTTGTGGCAGTTGGTTGGGGTGGGGGGGCAGGTGGGGTTGTGGCAGTTGGTTGGGGTGGGGGGCAGGTGGGAGTTGTGGCAGTTGGTTGGGGTGGGGGGGAGCAGGTGGGGGTTGTGGCAGTTGGTTGGGGTGGGGGGGGGCAGGTGGGGGTTGTGGCAGTTGGTTGGGGTGGGGGGGAGCTGGTGGGGGTCGTGGCAGTTGGTTGGGGTGGGGGGGGGAGCAGGTGGGGGTTGTGGCAGTTGGTTGGGGTNGGGGGGGGGCAGGTGGGGGTTGTGGCAGTTGGTTGGGTGGGGGGGGCAGGTGGGGGTTGTGGCAGTTGGTTGGGGTGGGGGGGCAGGTGGGGTTGTGGCAGTTGGTTGGGGTGGGGGAGCAGGTGGGGTTGTGGCAGTTGGTTGGGTGGGGGGAGCAGGTGGGGTTGTGGCAGTTGGTTGGGGTGGGGGAGCAGGTGGGGGTTGTGGCAGTTGGTTGGGGTGGGGGGGAGCAGGTGGGGTTGTGGCAGTTGGTTGGGGTGGGGGGGGAGCAGGTGGGGGTTGTGGCAGTTGGTTGGGGTGGGGGGAGCAGGTGGGGGTTGTGGCAGTTGGTTGGGGTGGGGGGGGGAGCAGGTGGGGTTGTGGCAGTTGTTTGGGGTAGGGGGGGGAGCAGGTGGGGTTGTGGCAGTTGGTTGGGGTGGGGGAGCAGGTGGGGTTGTGGCAGTTGGTTGGGGTGGGGGGAGCAGGTGGGGGTTGTGGCAGTTGGTTGGGGTGGGGGGAGCAGGTGGGGGTTGTGGCAGTTGGTTGGGGTGGGGGGGAGCAGGTGGGGGTTGTGGCAGTTGGTTGGGGTNGGGGGTGGGTGGGGTGGATGGGTGGGGTAGGTGGGGTGGGTAGGGTGGGGCGAGTGAAACAACTGGGTGGGGAGTGGTGGGACAACGGTGAGGGTAGAGCGAGTCCTCACGCTGTGCGATGTGGAGCTGCTGCTCGCAGGAGTCTGTCCCCACTGTGTTGGTGGCCGTGCAGCGGTACGTCCCCGCGTACGCCAGAGTCGCGTTCTTCAGCGCCAGCGTGCCCACTTCCATTTCTGCAATGCGTACGGAGGGGGTGAGAGGGGGGGGGCAGTAAATTAACAAATAAAAACGTTGCCTGCTTAGCGAGCAGCATTGTATGCACATTATGTACAGTGACGTTATTATAATGACAATGAGTTCAGTTTGATATCACAGTCTAAACTCAACTCAACTAATCTTTATTATACACTTGTAATGTGAGCATATATCCGGGTGGTTGATGGATCACACCTCGTTACGACGATTGGCTCTACCGGTCCTGGCCCATAGCCAATGGGGGGAAGCCTAGGGGCGTGGCCCTGACGTAATGGGAAGGTGACATCTGTAAGTCGAGGATTGGATCTGCTGGCTTTAGCCACAGCCAATGGGGGGACGAGTCAGGGGCGCGGTCCTGGGATCGTACGATGGAGTCTAGAAGATTCCATGGAGGTTAACCAGGATTGGTGGAAAGGTACCACGTGACCCGGGTATTAAAAGGGGTGGAGACGGACAACACGTGGTCAGATCTGGAACGAGCGGAGGGTGAGGCCACGCTGGAGCGGGGTCCAGGCTGCCACGTGGCCGCGCGTGTCTCTCTCTCTCTCTCACGCTGTCTGTTAGCAGCATGAAGGAGTAAGACAGGAGTGTTGTGAACGAAAGACAAATAAAGACCAGATTCCAGAAGTCGCTTCCACGACCTTCATTACACTCGTGTGTTGAGGAGTGGAGTGCTGACGTCAGGTCACATTCGCCTCGGGGGGAATGCCGTCACGGAAGAGTGACGTCATGCCCCTCGAGGTATTTGAGGGAAGACCCGTGACGTAGACGGGGTCTTCACGGGGAGCCAGGAGAGTGAGTGTTAGGGGAGCCTATAGGGGGCTCCGGGATAGGGGGTTGAGAGCCAGGCTAAAGGGGCTGCTTTACCCGGCTGGCAGAGTTGGTTGAACCCGCGGTCAGTGCTGTGGGAAGACCCTGATAGCCTGGTGGGGTGTAGGGAGCTCCCAGTACCCTTCCCCTGGGAGATTAGTTAGTACCAAGTTGTGTTAACCCCTTCAGTTTGGCGTCAATTCTAGATTTGAAGCTTTCGTGACTGCAAGGATTCATACTCTTAGGCTTTTTCGGTAAAGTCACGTAGGTAAAAAATAAAATTAATAGAAGTAATAATAGCAATAAAATAATGGCGTCAGCCCCTACACGACTGGCTTCAGCGTCGTTCTTGCCACACAACACATGGGTAAGGCCCTCCGCTGAGCCATGTAGCTCTGTCAGAAGCGAACGGGGCTATTACCGATGATAGCTCGGCAAAGTCGCTGATCGTCGTCATCGTCGTCGTCACGTGGAAATTCATGGCAGTAGACAAATTACTCTAAACTCATAGAGACCCACAGACACACATAGAGATACATACAGCCACAGTGACCCATACAAGTGCATACAGCCCCATATAGATACACAGATACATAGAGATCCACAGAGCCTCATAGATACACAGACAGGCCCGTCACTGTATGGTGCCGGCCTGGAACGGTCGTGCCGTTCCATGTTCCCACATCGTGGCTAGTACCGTGTGGGTGTCTGTGTGTAGCACAAGCCCTAGCGGGGCTTGGCGAGCGCTGGGATAGTGCGGGCACCACGCACAGCGTGTGGTGGGGGTTCCCCTGAGGGGGGGGGGTGTCAGCCCAGGGGCAGGGTTGCTGCCCCGGGCCGTGGCACTCTGGTTGACCCGTAGACACGTGATCCGGAGTGTCCACCACACAGGGGTCCCAGGTNGGGGGGGGGGGCTAGTGGGTGATCACTTGTCTGGAGAGAGCTCTTGAGAAGGATCGAGAGGGAACGAGAACGTTCGGGAAGGCGGATGGGCCGGGGGCGGAGCGGCCCCGACCGTAGGGGGATACGGGTAGTCCCCGACTTACGATATTTTGATCTTATGATAGCGATACGACAAAATTGCCATCAACAACCTAACGTCGTTCAAGTATGCAGACGACGGACAGAATAGCTTGGCGAGTACAGAACAATATGATACGTTACGATACATTCAATGCATGTTAAAAGTTTTTTTTATAGCAGATAGGATTGTTTCCTGAAAATGTTTTCTATTAAATCGCAGTTCAAATAGGTAGGCTAAGAATTTACCTTGTTTTTTTTACTTCACGTTTTACTGTGCAATACAGTATTGTAATTAATCAATACATACAGTGTATAGTTTATACAGTACGCTACTGTAAATTGCTCTGTTTTGCTGAATTATCTCCATTCTTTAAGACTCTTGGGTAGGCTATAGGCCATCTTCGACTTACGATATTTTAGACTTACGATGATGGGGTCGTCGTAACGCATCTCCATCGTAAGTAGAGGACTGCCTGTACAAGGCGGCTCCCTGAGAGGGACCTGGGTCTCTCTTCGTCGCTCTACAAGCTGCAAGTTCCGTGTCTCAAGCTGCAAGCACCTCGTCATACGGGGACCACGTGGTCGGAGACCGAGCGAGTGTCCGACCCTTCGTAGCAGTAACCCCCCTGTATGGCGTAGTTAGCTGGGTGGTCACCACCCTAGGTTGTATCTGGTTAAAGGGGCAGTTACGCCTTTGCGTTACGGTGTTACAAATAAAGGTGTTGCCTTAGTTGTACTCTTCTTGGTTCTTTCGGTAAAGTCACGTAGAAGGGAAATAATAAAATAATAAAAATAAAACATAATAACATAATTCTCACGACGTTTCGGCCACAACGCAAGCAGCCGTCCTCAGGTGAAGAACAGGTCTGTCGGAAAGAACAGGTCAAGACAACGCCGTCTTTCCGACAGACCTGTTCTTCACCTGAAGACGGCTGCTTGCGTTGTGGCCGAAACGTCGTGAGATTTGTATTTTATTAAGTTTTATTTTTATTATTTATTATTTCCCTTCTACGTGACTTTACCGAAAGAACCAAGAAGATGAATCCCTGCAGTCACGAAAGCTTTAAATCGAAATTTAGTTGTACTCACTACAGGTGCATAGAGCCCAACATAGATACATAGTGACATACATGGACTAAACCATTTTGTATTATGCCAGTTAAGGCCGCAACGTGCTGTGTAGCTCTTCTTCAGAAGCGACCTGGCGATCAGAACGATGGCAGCTCAACCAAGCGGCTATTTGTCATCCATCACGTGGAGCACGTGAAGTTGATTCTAAACGTGGAGGGAGGAGGACCCGGAGTAAAATCCACGACCACGGAGAGAGAGAGAGAGACACCGCAAACTCCAAACATGCAGCAGGCTTCAGGGTCGGAATGGAACCAACAACCTCCTGTACACCAGGCGAGGGAGTTCACATCTCCTAGCCACCGTGATGATGATGAGAGAGAGAGAAGACAACACAACCTCCAAACATGCAGCAGGCTTCAGTCGGAATGGAACCAACAACCTCCTGTACACCAGGCGAGGGAGTTCACATCTCCTAGCCACCGTGATGATGATGAGAGAGAGACAGACACGCAACTCCAAACATACAGCAGGCTTCAGGGTCGGAATGAACCAACAACCTCCTGTATACCAGGCGAGGGAGTTCACATCTCCTAGCCACCGTGATGATGATGAGAGAGAGACAACGCAAATTCCAAATATAGAGCAGGCTTCAGGGTCGGAATGAACCAACAACCTCCTGCATACCAGGTGAGGGAGTTCACATCTCCTCGCCACCGCAGCGACTCATGATTGTGAGCAGCAAAGGGTCAGCGACCCCACAATCATGAAAAACAACCCAGAGCCCTGGCCTGTTGACCATATAATAGGCCTTGACCAGGCCACACAAGACAACAACAGACTGTTGGGGTAAGTGCTGTTAGCGAGCAGCAGCAGAAGCATGCCGAGCCGACTTTGTCTCCCGGGTGGCGATGTTTACTATACACCACCACCACCATCACCACGACCGCACCAGGTAACTCATTTGAGGCCGAGTCGACTTAGGGGAGGCTCAGGACCGGTTCAGATAATCGTCACCGGTGTTGGCCGTGAGCAGGAATCGAACTCGGATCACCAGTTTTGAAGCTTTCGTGACTGCAAGGATTCATACTCTTAGGTTTTTTCGGTCAAGTCACAATACATAATGAAAATAAATAATAATTTTTTTTAATAATTGAAATAATAATAGAAATAAAATAATAAATCACTTTCATTATTTCTATTATTTTTCTTATTTATGAATTAGTGAATATAATTTATTTATTTTTACCTACGTGACTTTACCGAAAAAACCTAAGAGTAACGGATCACCAGGTTCGCAGCGAAGCGCTCACTGCTACACCACCAACTCCCCACGACAGACACACACAAGCGCACTACAAAGACAAACGTGCCCAGTGCGCTATAAACAACAACCGTCATTTGCCACTAGGTGGTGGTAACTGCGCTTGTGCCAGGCCATGTGCACGTTGAGGCCACGTGAGATGATGAACGCCCGCTGGCAGGAGGTCACGGGACAGATCCAGCAGGTGCCACGGGTCGACTGACTGAGATGAGTGGCTGATGTACTTCCTGTGCCCAATACTGTGCCAACTAGCTGTGCTTTAGCCACCGGCGCTCCGCTCGTTGTTGTGAGCGTCGCTCCTCTGCCCTCTGTTGTTGTTGCAGCGTCCTTCACGAGCCTCCTCCACAGAGGCCGATCTTGACACCGCTGGTACCAGTCATCGGTAAGTCCACTCAGCTCCACATCCTCTTGTACCACATCAGCTCCGTCTCGTATCTATCCCTGCCGTGCCCGTTTAGCCCCCTCTATCTGCCGAACAAAAGCTGTTTAGGCATGCGGTGGCTGGGCATGTGGGCTACATGACCCACCTACCTTCACACACACACTGACTGCACTTACCACCACCACCACCACAAACACAGCACCACCACAAACACAGCACCACACCACCACCACACACACACCACCACCACCACCACACACAGCACCACCACACACAGCACCTTCACCACCACCACACACACCACCACCACACACAACCAACATCACCACCACCACACACACACACTACACACACTACACACACACGCGCACGGCATTCATACAGGCACAGAGACACGGACCTTGCTTGGCGGTGGACGGCATGCTGCCGCCGATGCCTCCAGTGTAGGTCCAGGTGTAGGTGATGGGGGCGGTGCCCTCGGCGCTGACGCAGCCGAGCACCAGATCCTCCCCACGGCCGGCGAGCCGCTCTTAATGGAGCAGCGTGTGGCACTCGGGACCGCTGGTCAAGCAATGAGAACGACGCAATGAGGACGATGCAATGAGGAACGTCGCAATGAGGAACGTCGCAATGAAGAACGTCGCAATGAGGAACGTCACAATGAGGAACGTCGCAATGAAGAACGTCGCAATGAGGAACGTCGCAATGAAGAACGACGCAATGAGGAACGTCGCAATGAGGAACGTCGCAATGAGGAACGTCGTAATGAGGATCGTCGCAATGAGGAACGTCGCAATGAAGAACGTCGCAATGAGGAACGTCGCAATGAGGAACGTCGCAATGAGGAACGTCGTAATGAGGAACGTCGCAATGAGGAACGTCACAATGAGGAACGTCGCAATGAGGAACGTCGCAATGAGGAACGTCGCAATGAGGAACGTCACAATGAGGAACGTCGCAATGAGGAACGTCGCAATGAGGAACGTCACAATGAGGAACGTCGCAATGAAGAACGTCGCAATGAGGAACGTCGCAATGAGGAACGTCGCAATGAGGAACGTCACAATGAGGAACGTCGCAATGAGGAACGTCGCAATGAGGAACGTCGCAATGAGGAACGTCGCAATGAGGAACGTCGCAATGAAGAACGACGCAATGAGGAACGTCGCAATGAGGAACGTCGCAATGAGGAACGACGCAATGAGGAACGACGCAATGAGGAACGACGCAATGAGGAACGTCGCAATGAGGAACGTCGTAATGAGGAACGTCGCAATGAAGAACGACGCAATGAGGAACGTCGCAATGAGGAACGTCGCAATGTGGAGCGTCGCAATGAGAAATGTCGCAATGATAAAAGTTGCAATACACAGATCTTCACAATGAACAGAACATGACAATTCTTCTCCAGCCCGTGCCACTCACTATCCCAATACCACACCCAAACTACCAATACATGCCATTCACCACTAAGTGACGGTGACATCACCGTGGCACCCGTGCCAGGCCAGGCTCACTCTCCCACCCACTCAATCACCTCAACACACCCACTTACTGTGCCACTCACTCACCATCAAGTCCATCTCTTCTCCAGCCCATACCACTCACTCACTCACCCACTCACTCACCAATCAATCCATCTCTTTTCTAGCCCGTGCCACTCACTCACTCACCTATCAGTTAATCTCTTCTCTAGCCCATACCACTCATTCACTCACTCACTCACTCACCTACCAATTAATCTCTTTTCTCGCCCGTGCCACTCACCCACTCAACTATCAGTCCGGCTCATCTCTAGCCCATGCCACTCATCCATCCACTCATTCAGTCACCCACCCACGCACCTACCCACCGACTCACCTACATACTCACCCACCAATCAGTCAATCTCTTCTATAGCCTGTGTCACTCACTCATTCACTCACCTACTCAGCCATCAGTCCATCTCTTCTCTAGCCGTGCCACTCACTCACCCACCCACCCACCCACTCACCCATCACGTAATCTCTTCTCTAGCCCGTGTCACTCACTCACTCACTCACCCACTCACTCACCAATCAATCCATCTCTTTTCTAGCCCGTGCCACTCACTCACTCACCTATCAGTTAATCTCTTCTCTAGCCCATACCACTCATTCACTCACTCACTCACTCACCTACCAATTAATCTCTTTTCTCGCCCGTGCCACTCACCCACTCAACTATCAGTCCGGCTCATCTCTAGCCCATGCCACTCATCCATCCACTCATTCAGTCACCCACCCACGCACCTACCCACCGACTCACCTACATACTCACCCACCAATCAGTCAATCTCTTCTATAGCCTGTGTCACTCACTCATTCACTCACCTACTCAGCCATCAGTCCATCTCTTCTCTAGCCTGTGCCACTCACTCACCCACCCACCCACCCACTCACCCATCACGTAATCTCTTCTCTAGCCCGTGTCACTCACTCACCCACTCACTCACCAATCAATCCATCTCTTTTCTAGCCCGTGCCACTCACTCACTCACCTATCAGTTAATCTCTTCTCTAGCCCATACCACTCATTCACTCACTCACTCACTCACCTACCAATTAATCTCTTTTCTCGCCCGTGCCACTCACCCACTCAACTATCAGTCCGGCTCATCTCTAGCCCATGCCACTCATCCATCCACTCATTCAGTCACCCACCCACGCACCTACCCACCGACTCACCTACATACTCACCCACCAATCAGTCAATCTCTTCTATAGCCTGTGTCACTCACTCATTCACTCACCTACTCAGCCATCAGTCCATCTCTTCTCTAGCCGTGCCACTCACTCACCCACCCACCCACTCACCCATCACGTAATCTCTTCTCTAGCCCGTGTCACTCACTCACTCACCCACTCACTCACCAATCAATCCATCTCTTTTCTAGCCCGTGCCACTCACTCACTCACCTATCAGTTAATATCTTCTCTAGCCCATACCACTCATTCACTCACTCACTCACTCACCTACCAATTAATCTCTTTTCTCGCCCGTGCCACTCACCCACTCAACTATCAGTCCGGCTCATCTCTAGCCCATGCCACTCATCCATCCACTCATTCAGTCACCCACCCACGCACCTACCCACCGACTCACCTACATACTCACCCACCAATCAGTCGATCTCTTCTATAGCCTGTGTCACTCACTCATTCACTCACCTACTCAGCCATCAGTTCATCTCTTCTCTAGCCTTTGCCACTCACTCACCCACCCACCCACCCACTCACCCATCACGTAATCTCTTCTCTAGCCCGTGTCACTCACTCACTCACTCACCCACTCACCTATCATTCCATTTCTTTTCTCGCCCGTGCCACTCACCCACTCAACTATCAGTCCGGCTCATCTTTAGCCCATGCCACTCATCCATCCACTCATTCACTCACCCACCCACGCACCTACCCACCGACTCACCTACATACTCACCCACCAATCAGTCAATCTCTTCTCCAGCCCGTGTCACTCACCCACTCACCCACCCATCACGTAATCTCTTCTCGAACCCGTGTCACTCACTCACCCACAGAGCACCACCTCCTTCCCACCACCATCTCCACCCACCTTCCCAACACCCCCTCTCCCACCCCACCCCCCCCCTTAACCCCCTCTCCCACACCACATCTCACCCATGACGGTAAGCGCGATGGTGCGGCTGGCGGTGCCGGGCATCTGCTTCACTTTGCACAGGAAGGTGCCGGTGTCGTGGGTGCGAGCTGGGACAGCTCCACGGAGGCGTCACCCGTCGACGGATCGGCGAGCGTGAACCGGACGCGGCCGCGGTGCGCCGGCGATGTGTCGGTGTACGTGCGGCTCCCCGTGTAAGTGGCGAACTGATTGGGGGGGGGGGATGAACCGGCCATACAGTCAGGGGGCGAGAGCGGTTAACACTGAACACAACAACAACACAACAACTACACAACATGATAATTGGTTTTTTTACCCTTCTATCTGGCAACAAAACTGACACCTTTTTTTACAAGGAGTCATGTTTGCATAGACCACAATACCTGCGGTCGTAATGCAAAAAAAAACATAACTCTGATAATGTATGCACTATCCTTGAAGTTGATTGGTCCACACCCAAGACAGCTTTCCTTAGAGCCTAGTCTCACATGGTGTTGGACCAGATGATGCCAAAAAGTGTGTACTGGCTGTAGTAGTAGCTATACTAACTCTATAGCAGTGTGTACTGGCTGTAGTAGTAGCTATACTAACTCTACAGCAGTGTGTACTGGCTGTAGTAGTAGCTACACTAACTCTATAGCAGTGTGTACTGGCTGTAGTAGTAGCTATACTAACTCGATAGCAAATTTCGATTTAAGGCTTTCGTGACTGCAGGGATTCATCTTCTTGGTTCTTTTGGTAAAGTCACGTAGAAGGGAAGTAATAAATAATAAAATAAAACATAATAAAATAATTCTCACGACGTTTCGGCCACAACAAAAGCAGCCGTCCTCAGGTGAAGACCAGGTCTGTCGGGGAGACAGCGTCTGAATGAGGACGGCTGCTTGCGTTGTCACCTGAGGACGGCTGCTTGCGTTGTGGCCGAAACGTCGTGAGAATTATTTTATTATGTTTTATTTTTATTATTTTATTACTTCCCTTCTACGTGACTTTACCGAAAGAACCAAGAAGATGAACTCTATAGCAGTGTGTACTGGCTGTAGTAGTAGCTACATTAACTCTATAGCAGTATGTACTGGCTGTAGTAGTAGCTACATTAACTCTATAGCAGTGTGTACTGGCTGTAGTAGTAGCTATACTAACTCTATAGCAGTGTGTACTGGCTATATTAGTAGCTATACTAACTCTATAGCAGCGTGTACTGGCTGTAGTAGTAGCTATACTAACTCTACAGCAGTGTGTACTGGCCGTAGTAGTAGCTATACTAACTCTATAATAGTGTGTACTGGCTGTAGTAGTAGCTATACTAACTCTATAGCAGTGTGTACTGGCTGTAGTAGTAGCTATACTAACTCTATAGCAGCGTGTACTGGCTGTAGTAGCTACACTAACTCTATAATAGTACTAACTTTACAGTGTAGTGGTAGGGCCTAGTCCCGTGCTGAGCCCCTGGCCTCGCCTAGATTGCCCAGCCGGCCGAGGTGGCACCTTTGCAGGCTGGGGCTGGGCTGCTACCCCCCCCCACCATACCCCACCTGCGACACAGTAATAGTATCTAAGGGCTATAATAGTAGTATCTACTGACCCTATAGTAGTAAGTGCACACATTGGGAGGGGGGATAAGACGACATCACACTTTGAAGAATTTACCTCAGCGTTGTGTATTTTTTTTGCATCTTTAACGCGAATGAGAATTCCCCCACCGATCGCGTGTGTGCGTTGCTACGGCAACCACGGGTCAGCTTTTCGCGCATGCGCAGATGTGTGTTTTGGCTCGCGCTGTCGTTATAAAATTAGTACATTGTAAATTTGACTACTTTCATGTTGACAGATGTGAAATACGAATAGCGCTTTTTCGTCCCGGGGCATACGGCATGGTATCCGTGTATTTTTTCGACACGTAAACCCCACAGTTTGTCAGTTAAAACCGTCTCAAGGTACCCACGCAGACAGACAGACATACCCACACACAAACAGACAAAATGATTAATATAGGTAAGATAAATGTGTATGCTTCATTGCTTATCTTACGCTCTCTAAGTTGCCATTGAGTCTCCCAGCTATTTGGCAGCACCCAAAGATTCTCATTTCCTTGCTGGTCTGAAAAAACCCAGCAGCTCCAAACGGGCCCAAAGAGGACAGCCATGAGTATCAGGACGCCACGGTGGCTAGGAGATGTTAACTCCCTCGCCTGGTATACAAGAGGTCGTGGGTTCGATCCCGACCCCTGACTATGGCTGCTGCTGTATACAGTAATCCCTCGCCACTTCGCGGTTCAAGTTTCGCGGCCTCAGTGCATCGCGGATTTTTCGAACTGATTTAAATGCCTCATAATACCTGTGCAGTAACACCATCATCATCATCATTCATCATCACATTCATCGAACTGCACAGGTCTGTCATCGTCGTCATTGTCATTGTCATCGTCGTCGTCATTACTGGAGTCAAGTCTTAAGATACTACTGTCATTGGTGAGTGTAGAACACCATAATACGTATCGTATGAGAGAGAGAGTGAATGTATAATATTAAGGTTTTATAATTAAATAGATTTAAGTAAAATATATATATAAAGTATAAATATACATATTTTAAACATTCTGGTACCCACACACACATATACGGAAATTCCTTGGGGCCAATCCTACTTCCGGTCCCCATTAACCACGATAAACGAGGGATCACTGTATTTGGAGTCTGCACGTCTCTATCTCTCTCTCTCATCATCATTATCAAGGTGGTTAGATGTTAACTCCCTCGCCTGATATACAGGAGGCCATGGGTTCGATCCCGACGCCAGCTGTATACGAGTCTGAGCATCTCTCTCTCATCATCATCATCACGATGGCGAGGAGATGTTAACTCCTTCGCCTGGTATACAGGAGGTCGTGGGTTCGATCCCGACGCCTGCCGTATATTTGGAGTCTGCGCCTCTCTCTTACCCCGCGGTGGTCACTGTGTGGATTTTTCCCCGGGTCCTCCGGTTTTCCCCTCCACATTTAGAATAAACGTCACGTGTTCAAAGTGATTTTGCTGCTGCTCTAAATGTCCAGGTGATGGTGATATCAGCCACTTTGTTGAGCTGCCATCATCTGTGATGGCCAGGGACACTTCTGAAAATGGGCTTAGATATGGCTCCGTGGTCTTTACCTGGTAACCTGCAGTTCAAAAAGAGAGAGAGATTTAGATTTAAAGCTTTCACTACTGCAGGAATTCATATTCTTGGTTCTTTCGGTAAAGTCGCGTAGATAGAAAACAAAAATCAAGTGGGTTTTTTGCTTTCAATTGAGATTTTTGCCTTCTATCTACGCGACTTGACCGAAAGAACCGAGGATATGAGAGAGATAGAGTTGAATTGCATGGACCTCATGACAGAGACCGAGAGAGGGACAGCGAAACAGAGACAAAGAAATCGAGACAGAGAAAGAGAGACGGAGAGAGAAGACAAAGAGAGAAAGACAGAGAAAGAAGAGACAAAGACAAGGAGAAAAAGAGACGGAGAGAGAGAGACAGACAAAACAAATAGAGAGACAGACAGAGAAAGACAGAGAGAGACAGAGACAGACTTTGACTTTTAAACAACTTTTATTGCCGCCAGCAGCAAATGCACTGGAGGCGATTTCAATATGAAACAGAGAAAGAGAGACAGAGAGAGAGACAGAAAGAGAAAGAGAGACAGAGAAAGAGAAACAGAGAGAGAGACAGAGCGAGCTATCATTTGTGACGACCAGGTCGCTTCTAAACAGGAGCTACGTATCATCTCAGTGGGGGTCCCCCCTATACGCCTGGTCAAATGAAACAAAACCAAAATTTGCGTGACATTTGTGAATGCCAGGGGCCGATTTATAGTGCCCGTCCATGACCACCGGCGGGGTTTACGCCTCTCTGCCTGCGGCCCGTTGTTCCTCTCCCTCCGTAGTACCATGATGCCCGGCTTGTTGTCGGACGGCACAAAAATCCACTCGATGTCCAGGACTCCGACGTCTTCGGCCGTGACGGAGAAGGCGCAGGCCAGGGACACGGAGGCTCCCTGCAGCTTCTGGATGACGTCGCCGCCCTTCGACGTGATTGTGAGCGCCAGGGACGTGCCTACAACACAGACGACCCACGGACACAAGCGGGAGAGGATTCACGGACTGTTGGGGGGGCGAGGGGCGTACGTGTGCACACACTCACACACACTCTCTCTCACTCGCTCACTCAATCAATCAATCACACTCACACACGCTCACACGCTCTCTCACGCTCGCTCGCTCAATCAATCACACTCACACTCGCTCTCTCAATCAATCACACACTCAATCACACTCACACACACTCCCTCAATCAATCACACACTCACACATACTTTCTCTCACTCGCTCACTCAATCACACTCACACACACTCACTCAATCAATCACACACTCACACACTCACACACACTCTCTCTCACGCTCGCTCGCTCAATCAATCAATCACACTCACACACACTCTCTCTCACTCGCTCACTCAATCAATCACACTCACTCACACTCGCTCTCTCACGCTCGCTCGCTCAATCAATCACACTCACACTCTCTCTCACACTCGCTCGCTCAATCAATCACACTCACACTCTCACTCACACTCGCTCAATCAATCACACTCACACTCTCTCTCACACTCGCTCGCTCAATCAATCACACTCACTCACTCACACTCGCTCGCTCAATCAATCACACTCACACTCTCTCTTACACTCGCTCGCTCAATCAATCACACTCACTCACTCACACTCGCTCGCTCAATCAATCACACTCACTCACACTCGCTCTCTCACGCTCGCTCAATCAATCACACTCACACTCTCTCTCACACTCGCTCGCTCAATCAATCACACTCACTCACTCACTCACACTCGCTCGCTCAATCAATCACACTCACTCACTCACACTCGCTCGCTCAATCAATCACACTCACTCACACTCGCTCTCTCACGCTCGCTCGCTCAATCAATCACACTCACACTCTCTCTCACACTCGCTCGCTCAATCAATCACACTCACTAAATCACACGCACTCACTCACACAATCAGTCACACACTCACTAACTCACTCGCTCACACTCACTCTCGCTCAATCAATCGCACTTTCACACACTCGCTCGCTCATTCACGCTCGCTCAATCACACACCCACTCACGCTCGCTCAATCACACACCCACTCACGCTCGCTCAATCACACACTCACTCACACTCTCTCTCACACTCACTCACACTCACTCACACTCTTTCACACACTCTCTCTCGCACTCGCTCGCTCACTCACACTCACACTCTCTCTCACACTCACTCGCTCACTCACACACTCACACTCTCTCTCACACTCACTCGCTCACTCACACGCTCACACACACGTAGAGGCACAAAGACAAAGATCCCCTTGTAGCCTGTAACAGACTGATGGGGCAAGTGCTGTCAGTAGCGATCAGCAGCGCATACGAAGGCTACCGGCACTGTGGCACACGACGGCGTGGGAGGCCAGCACCACGCCCGGCCGCCTTTGTCTCTCCCCAGCGGCAACGTTTACTACGACACCACCACCACCACAGCACCAGGTGACTCATTTGAGGCCGAGTCGACCTAGGGGAGGCCCAGGACCGGTTTTGGATCATCGTCACCGGCAGTGTTGGTGGCCGTGAGCGGGAATCGAACTCGGGACGCCGGGTTCGTAGCGCAGCATAGCTCTAACCACGACCACACACACAGACACACACACACAGGCACACACACACACACAGCAGCACACACACACACAGACACACACACAGACACACACACACAGAGACACACACACACACAGACACACACAGACACACACAGACACACACACACACACACACAGACACACACACAGACACACACACAGCACACACACACACAGACACACACACAGACAACAACAACAACCGCCATTCGCCACTAAGTGGCGGTGACGTCACCACGACGCTTGTGCCAGGCACAGACACACACACAGACACACACACAGACAACAACAGCTGCTGTTCACCACTGCGTGATGGTGACATCACCGCAGCGCTTGTACCAGGCTAGGTGCACATTGAGGCTGTCACGAGGAGGTGAAAGGACAGCTGCAGGTGCCAAACTAGGTGCACGAGGAGGTGGTCACGGGACAGACCCTGCAGGTGCCATGGGTTGACTGCTGTGCCAGGCTCGGTGCAGGAGGACGTCACGGGACAGACCCAGCAGGTGCCATGGGTTGACTGCTGTGCCAGGCTAGGTGCAGGTCACGGGACAGACCCAGCAGGTGCCATGGGTTGACTGCTGTGCCAGGCTAGGTGCACGAGGAGGTCACGGGACAGACCCAGCAGGTGCGATGGGTTGACTGCCGTGCCAGGCTAGGTGCACGAGGAGGAGGTCACGGGACAGACCCTGCAGGTGCCATAGGTTGACTGCCGTGCCAGGCTAGGTGCACGAGGAGGAGGTCACGGGACAGACCCAGCAGGTGCCATGGGCTGACTGCTGTGCCAGGCTAGGTGCATGAGGAGGAGGTCACGGGACAGACCCTGCAGGTGCCACGGGTTGACTGCTGTGCCAGGCTAGGTGCACGAGGACACGGGACAGACCCTGCAGGTGCCACGGGTTGACTGCTGTGCCAGGCTAGGTGCACGAGGAGGTCACGGACAGACGCAGCAGGTGCCATGGGTTGACTGCCGTGCCAGGCTAGGTGCAGGAGGAGGAGGTCACGGGACAGACCCAGCAGGGGTTGACTGCCGTGCCAGGCTAGGTGCAGAGGAGGAGGTCACGGGACAGACCCAGCAGGTGCCATGGGTGGACTGCCGTGCCAGGCTAGGTGCACGAAGAGGTAGTCACGGGGCAGACCCTGCAGGTGCCATGGGTTGACTGCTGTGCCAGGCTAGGTGCACGAGGAGGAAGTCACGTGACAGACCCTGCAGGTGCCATGGGTTGACTGCTGTGCCAGGCTAGGTGCACGAGGAGGTCACGGGACAGACCCAGCAGGTGCCATGGGTTGNACTGCTGTGCCAGGCTAGGTGCACGAGGAGGACGTCACGTGACAGACCCTGCAGGTGCCATGGGTTGACTGCTGTGCCAGGCTAGGTGCACGAGGAGGAGGTCACGTGACAGACCTGCAGGTGCCATGGGTTGACTGCTGTGCCAGGCTAGGTGCACGAGGAGGAGGTCACGTGACAGACCCTGCAGGTGCCAATGGGTTGACTGCTGTGCCAGGCTAGGTGCACGAGGAGGTCACGGGACAGACCCAGCAGGTGCCATGGGTTGTACTGCTGTGCCAGGCTAGGTGCACGAGGAGGAGGTCACGTGACAGACCCTGCAGGTGCCAATGGGTTGACTGCTGTGCCAGGCTAGGTGCACGAGGAGGTCACGGGACAGACCCAGCAGGTGCTACGGGTTGTACTGGTGCTGTGCCAGTCATGGACACAGACGACGTGGTGTGACGTCACCGCGGCGCTTGTGCCAGGCTGGGTGCACCATGCACGCGCCAGCTTTGCCCTCCCCCCCCTCCACTCGCTCTCTGCGATCTTTGCCCGTGGTCTCCCAGGCGACTGTGACGTCACCACGGGGGAGTGTGTGGGGGAGTAGAGTGCATGTGCGTGTTTATATATGTGTGGGTCGGTGGTGGGTGAGTGGGTGGGGAGTGAGTGAGTGGGTGAGTGAGTGGGGAGTGTGTGAATGTGTGGGTGAGTGAGTGGGTGAGTGAGTGGTGAGTGAGTGGGTGAGTAGGTGGTGAGTGGGTGAGTGAGTGGTGAGTGATGGGTGAGTGNGTAAGTGGGTGAGCGAGTGAGCGGGTGGGTGAGTGGCTGAGTGGGTGGGTGAGTGGGTGGGTGGGTGGGTGAGTGGGTGGGTGGGTAAGTGAGTGAGTGAGTGGGTGAGTGAGTGGGTGTGTGAGTGAGTGTGTGTGAGTGAGTGTGTGTGAGTGGGGGAGTGAGTGGGTGAGTGAGTGTGTGTGGGTGAGGGAGTGAGTGGGTGAGTGGATGAGGGAGTGAGTGGGTGAGTGACTGAGTGAGTGAGTGGGTGAGTGGGTGAGTGAGTGAGTGGGTGGGTGAGTGAGTGAGTGGAGTGAGTGGGTGAGTGTGTGAGTGGGTGAGTGGGTGAGTGACTGAGTGACCCCGTGGGTGGGTGAGTGAGTGGGTGACTAGTGGGTGAGTGAGTGGCTGAGTGAGTGGGTGAGTGGCTGAGTGAGTGAGTGGGTGAGTGAGTGGCTGAGTGAGTGAGTGGCTGAGTGAGTGGGGAGTGAATGAGTGAGTGGGTGTGTGAGTGAGTGGGTGAGTGGCTGAGTGAGTGTGTGTGGGTGAGTGAGTGTGTGTGGGCGAGTGAGTGGGTGAGTGCGTGGCTGAGTCAGTGAGTGGGTTAGTGGGTGAGTGGGTGGGGGAGTGAGTGGGTGAGTGGGCGTGTGGGTGAGTGAGTGGGTGAGTGAGCTGAGTGAGTGAGTGAGTGGCTGAGTGGTGAGTGAGTTTGTGGGTGAGTGAGTGGGTGAGTGAGTGGTGTNAGTGAGTTGAGTGGGTGAGTGAGTGGGTGTGTGAGTGGATGAGGGGAGTGAGTGTGGGTGAGGGAGTGGGTGAGTGAGTAGGTGAGTGAGTGAGTGGGTGAGTGAGTGGGTGAGTGGGTGGGTGAGTGAGTGAGTGGGTGTGTGAGTGGGGGAGTGAGTGTGTGTGGGTGAGGGAGTGAGTGGGTGAGTGACTGAGTGAGTGGGTGGGTGAGTGGGTGAGTTGAGTGAGTGGGTGAGTGGCTGAGTGAGTGGGTGAGTGGCTGAGTGAGTGGGTAAGTGGCTGAGTGAGTGGGTGGGTGACTAAGTGAGTGGGTGGGTGAGTGACTGAGTGAGTGGGTGGGTGAGTGAGTGAGTGGGTGTGTGAGTGAGCGAGTGGGTGAGTGGCTGAGCGAGTGGGTGAGTGGCTGAGTGAGTGAGTGGGTGAATGGCTGAGTGAGTGAGTGGGTGAGTGGGTGAGTGAGTGGGTGAGTGGGTGGGTGAGTGAGTGAGTGGGTGTGTGAGTGCGTGGCTGAGTCAGTGAGTGGGTTAGTGGATGAATGGGTGGGGGAGTGAGTGGGTGGGTGAGTGGCTGAGTGAGTGTGTGGATGAGTGGCTGAGTGAGTAGGTGTGTGTGGGTGAGTGGGTGGGGGAGTGGGTGAGTGGGTGAGTGGGCGTGTGTTAACACTTTTAATAACAACACTGACCGTGCGTGTATTCAAAGAGGTGACGTGACTGTATTCCCAGTTACGAGCAAGCCTCGCCTGGTATACAGGAGTTCGTGGGTTCGATCCCTCCCCTGACGACGCCTGCTGCTGCTGTACATTTCGAGTTTGTACGTCCTCTCTGACTGTAACGACGTACTGTGTGTGTAGAACCATGATAATCTGTGGGTCTCTGTGGGTGTCTGTGGGTCTCTATGGGTCTGGGTGTCTGTGGGTCTCTGTGGNTGTCTGTGGGTCTGTGGGTCTGGGTGTCTGGGTGTCTGTGGGTGTCTTGTGGGTGTCTCTGTGGGTCTCTGGGTCTGTCTCTGTGGGTCTGTCTGGGTGTCTGTGGGTCTTACTCTGGGTCTGGGTGTCTGTGGGTCTGTCTGGGTGTCTGTGGGTCTCTATGGGTCTGGGTGTCTGTGGGTCTCTCTGGGTCTGGGTGTCTGTGGGTGTCTGTGGGTCTGGGTGTATGTGGGTCTCTCTGGGTCTGGGTGTCTGTGGGTCTCTCTGGGTCTGGGTGTCTGTGGGTCTCTGTGGGTCTGTGTGTCTGTGGGTGTCTGTGGGTCTGGGTGTCTGTGGGTCTCTCTGTGTGTGTCTGTGGGTCTCTCTGGGTCTGGGTGTCTGTGGGTCTCTCTGGATCTGGGTGTCTGTGGGTCTCTGCGGGCGTCTCTGGGGTCTGGGTGTCTGTGGGTCTCTCTGGGTTTGTGTGTCTGTAGGTCTCTGTGGGTCTGGGTGTCTGTGGGTCTCTGCGGATCTCTGTGTATGGATGCTAAACTTCTTTGACACCGTACGTAAACAACCGTGGCTAAACGGATGTGCGGAGGGAAGGACAACAAACTGAACACAACAACAACAACAAGCAGCAGTTCTTAAGAAACAATCTTGGTGATGATTTACAAGTTCATCAAACATCCCATTCGCTTCCTCAGATCGGAAGGCAGAGCCGTTCGTAAGTCGAGGACGGTTCAGGCTGGTCCAGATGTCTTGTGACCGATCACAATTCAATTATATAAAACGTCTAACACTTTTTTTTTACATGAAGGTTTGTTTAAACCGGAAATGACCGTGCGAAGGGAAAAAACAAACAAATGTTCGGTGGCGAATTAATTTGGGGTCACAAGAGATGTTAACTACCTCGCTTGATACGCAGGAGGTCGTGAGTTCGATCCCGACCCTGACGACGCCTGCTGCTGCTGCTGTATATTTGGAGTCTGCGTCTCTCTCTCTCATCATCATCAGAGTGGCTAGGAGATGTTAACTACCTCGCCTGGTACGCAGGAGGTCGTGAGTTCGATCCCGACCCTGACGATGCCTACTGCTGCTGTATATTTGGAGTCTGCGTCTCTCATCATCATCATCACACAGTGGCTAGGAGATGTTAACTACCTTGCCTGGTGCGCAGGAGGTCGTGGGTTCGATCCCGACCCTGACGACGCCTGCTGCTACTGCTGCTGTATATTTGGAGTCTGCGTCTCTCTCCTCATCATCATCACAGTGGCTAGGAGATGTTAACTACCTCGCCTGGTACGCAGGAGGTCGTGGGTTCGATCCCGACCCTGACGATGCCTGCTGCTGTATATTTGGAGTCTGCATCTCTCTCTCTCTCTCATCATCATCACGGTGGCTATGAGACGTTAACTACCTCGCCGGTACGCAGGAGGTCGTGGGTTCGATCCCGACCCTGACGATGCCTGCTGCTGCTGCTGTATATTTGGAGTCTGCGTCTCTATCTCTCATCATTATCACGGTGGCTAGGAGATGTTAACTACTCGCCGGTACGTAGCAGATTGTGGGTTCGATCCCGACCCTGACGATGCCTACTGCTGCTGTATATTTGGAGCCTGCGTCTCTCTCTCATCATCATCATCACAGTGGATAGGAGATGTTAACTACCTCACCCGGTACGCAGTAGATCGTGGGTTCGATCACGACTCTGACGATGCTGCTGCTGCTGCTGTTGTATATTTGTAGCCTGCGTCTCTCATCATCATCATATTTACCACAGTGGCTAGGAGATGTTAACTCCTCGCCTGGTACGCAGGGGATCGTGGGTTCGATCCCGACCCTGACGATGCCTACTGCTGCTGTATATTTGGAGTCTGCATCTCTCTCTCATCATCACGGTGGCTAGGAGATGTTAACTACCTCGCCTGGTATACAGGAGGTCATGGGTTCGATCCCGACCCTGACCATACCTGCTGCTGTTTTAGATTTGGAGTCTGCGTCTCTCTCATCATCATCATCACGGTGGCTAGGAGATGTTAACTACCTCGCCTGGTACGTAGGAGATTGTGGGTTCGATCCCAACTCTGACAATGCCTGCTGCTGCTGTTGTATATTTGGAGTCTGCGTCTCTCATCATCATCATCACAGTGGCTAGATGTTGACTACCTCGCCCGGTACGCAGGAGGTCGTGGGTTCGATCACGACTCTGACGATGCCTGCTACTGCTGTTGTATATTTGGAGCCTGCGTCTCTCTCATCATCACAGTGGCTAGGAGATGTTAACTACCTCGCCTGTACGCAGGAGGTCGTGGGTTCGATCCCGACCCAGGCCATGCCTGCTGCTGCTGTGTATTTGGAGTCTGCGTCTCTCTCTCTCCTTGATCGGGTGGCTTTTTCCTCCGGGTCATTCAGAGTATTTGGCTGCTTTTAATGTCCCATGATGATGATGATGGGATATCAATTGGCCGGGTCACTTGTGATGTCGCTCTGAAAAATAACTACACAGCACCTGGTATAATACAATGTTTAGTCTATAGTTATTTAACTCACTGTCTGTTGTTGTATCCTCAAATCTTGTAACTCATTTTAACCACTTCCAATGTGGTATCGACTGCAAACTTGGTATACTTATGTCATACTATGACAATGCTATATTCTATATAAAAAAATTTAAACATTCTTTTTTATGTTATGTTTCGGCTTGGCTCTAATTGTCCACACTCAACTAACGTTGGCTGTAATTGGCCACGGCCCCTTATGCTTTGGCAAACTTCGGGTCACTTCCTGGAGTCGTGGAGTTCTGCCATTACGAGTACGGTACATTTCATTAAAGCGTGTTTTCAAAAATGTTTTTTTTATATTCCTTTTATATGGGTCTCTATGCATCTGTATGTGTCTCTATGAGTCTCTATGTATCTCCATGGGTCTCTGTATCTCTATGGGTCTCAGTGTATCTCTATGTGTCTCAATGTATCTCTATGGGTCTCTGTATCTATGGGTCTCTGTATCTCTCTGGGTCTCTGTGTATCTCTATGGGTCTCAATGTATCTCTATGGGTCTCAATGCATCTCTATGGGTCTCTGTATCTATGGGTCTGTATCTATGGGTCTCTGTATCTCTCTGGGTCTCTGTGTATCTCTATAGGTCTGTATCTATGGGTCTCTGTATCTCTATGGGTCTCTGTGTATCTCTATGGGTCTCTGTGTATCTCTATGGGTCTCTGTATCTCTATGGGTCTCTATGTATATTTCTAGATTTGAAATCTAGAAATTTAGCCCCCCCCCCAACACGTTCCATTCACTGGCTACCACATTCAGATGAGCCCCCCCCCTCCCCCTTAACTTGTATTTAAGAGCTTGTCTCTTGGAATTCTGCCTCACTTGATACAGCAAATTTAGCTGTGATGGTCCCAGCTGATGATGGAGACTTGTGTTGCCTCCGAAACGCCGTGATTTATTATTGTATTTCNTTTTTTTGCCTACGTGACTTTACGAAAAAGCCTAAGAGTATGTTATTAACCATGCAAAAAAGTTTTAACTACACATATTTGGACTATTTTATTTGACAGGTACTATTCTACTTTACCGAGTGTTGACATCCCCAGCGTTTAACAGTACTCTCCTCTCCTTTGTTGTATTTGGATTGCCAACCAACATCGGGTCAAACATCAACAAGTGCACCTATTGTTCTCTTTTAGCCCGACCACCCCCAACACGTTCCACTCACTGGCTACCACATTCAGATAAACCCCTTCCCTCAACTTGTATTTAAGAGCTTGTCTCTTGGAATTCTGCCTCACTTAATGCAGCAAATTTAGCCGTGATGGTCCCAGCTGATGACGGAGACTTGTGTTGCCTCCGAAACGTAGTGATTTATTATTTTAGTTCTATTATTTCTATTATTATTTTCATTATTTTTTATTTTTACCTACGTGACTTTACCAAAAAAACCTAAGAGTATGAATCTCTATGTGTATCTCTATGCGTTTTAGATAATTGACCGCTGCTATAAATGTCCACGTGGTGGTGATGATGATGTCAGTCCACGTGGTTGAGCTGACATCAAGTCGTGCTGGCCAGGGTCGCTTCTACAAAGAGAACTACAACATCAGCTCTGCGGGGGCCGCCATGACACCTGGCGATGTTTACAAACATTGTTTTTACACGATTTTATTTTACACGCTTTTATTGAACTCACTTCGTCTGTTGTATCCTCAAAAATAAATCTTGTAACTCAATTTTTACACACTTCCCAATGTGCTATCGACTGCAAACTTGGTGTAGCTATGTCATACTGATGACAAGACTATATTCTATCATAAAAATCCAAAACATATATTTTTTAACTTTTTACACGCTTTTATTTAACTTACTCTGTGTGTTGTATCCTAAAATCGTGTAACTCAATTTCAACCGTATTCCCAATGTCGTATCGACTGCAAACTTGGTATAGCTATGTCATACTGATGACAAGACTATATTCTATCATTGAAAATTAAACATATGTAGAGAAGTTCCCACGGACGTACTCGGAGACGGAGATAAGTTATGGGCTTTCGCCGAGGGTTTATTACTGCTTAACAATAACACAGCAGGCTACACAACTCCCAGGGGTGAGGAGGGGTCCGACTCTGAGTCCGGGTCCCTGCCGGCTAGCTCCGGTCTCTCTCTCTCTCGTGTCGGATCGGGGACTCTGCCGACTCCACCGAGCGGAGAGAGAAGCACCTCTACGGCTACTACCACCGGCTTCTCCCAGACTCACCACTCGATCCCCTCTCTCTACCCACTGGTTCCCTCTTCATCCTTCGTACTCTACCCGTTCCCACAGTGACCCCGCTTTCGTCACGGGGTCTCACTTAAGTACCTAGGAGACGTGACGTCATCGCACTGAACGGCACACCTGACGTCACGTCCCATTTTACTCCTCTACAAATATATATTTGTAAACAATTTTTTTTTACGTCTCGGCAAGCCTCGGGGAGCCACGCCCAGGGGGGGCGGGGCATGTGGAAGGAGGGGAGGGGCGATGGAGGAAGGGAGCAGGGGCAGCTCGGACAGTACATTTCATTAGAGCGTGTTTAAAAAAAAAGTATTTTTAAATATTTAGTTTGGTGGAGGCGTTTTGCATGTGGAAGACGTGACTGATCGCATTGCATACGCTTAACACGAGCAGGGCACCAGTAACCTGTTACACCTGTTACACTTGTTACAAGACCGGTTCCCATACTGGACCACCCCACCCCACTCACTCGCCTATCTCCCACCCACGTAACCCGTTCAACGAGGCCAGAGCAAAAGATAAAGGATCCCCCGTGTGACCTGTTCCAGGCTGCCGGGCAAGTGCTGTTGGGCCACCACCAGCAGCAGCAGCAACCCTGGGATGGTTGGCACGGTGGTGGTGGTGGTGGATAAAGTGGTGGTGGTGGATAAAGTGGGGAGCGGTGGTGGTGGTGATTGTGGTGGTGGATAAAGTGGGGAGCGGTGGTGGTGGTTGTGGTGGTGGTGGATAAAGTGGTGGTGGTGGATAAAGTGGGGAGCGGTGGTGGTGGTGGTGGATAAAGTGGGAGCGGTGGTGGTGGTTGTGGTGGTGGATAAAGTGGGGAGCGGTGGTGGTGGTTGTGGTGGTGGATAAAGTGGTGGTGGTGGATAAAGTGGGGAGCGGTGGTGGTGGTGGTGGATAAAGTGGGGAGCGGTGGTGGTGGTTGTGGTGGTGGATAAAGTGGGGAGCGGTGGTGGTGGTTGTGGTGGTGGATAAAGTGGTGGTGGTGGATAAAGTGGGGAGCGGTGGTGGTGGTGGTGGATAAAGTGGGGAGCGGTGGTGGTGGTTGTGGTGGTGGTGGATAAAGTGGTGGTGGTGGATAAAGTGGGGAGCGGTGGTGGTGGTGGTGGATAAGTGGGGAGCGGTAGTGGTGGTGGTGGATAAAGTGGGGAGCGGTGGTGATAACGATTATCCGAACCGGTTCTGGGCTTCCCCTAGGTCGGGTGAGTGGTGGGTGAGTGAATGGGTGAGTGGGTGGATGAGTGAATGAGTGGGTGGATGAGTGAGTGAGTGGGTGGGTGGGTGAGTGAGTGGGTGGGTGGGTGGGTGAGTGGGTGGGTGAGTGGGTGGGTGGGTGAGTGGGTGGGTGGGTGGGTGAGTGGGTGGGTGGGTGAGTGGGTGGTGGGTGGGTGAGTGGGTGGGTGGGTGGGTGGGTGAGTGGGTGGGTGGGTGGGTGAGTGAGTGGGTGGGTGGGGGGGAGGGGTTGGGTGGGTGGGTGGGTGAGTGGGTGGGTGGGTGGGTGAGTGGGTGGGTGGGTGGGTGGGTGAGTGGGTGGGTGGGTGGGTGAGTGGTGGGTGGGTGGGTGGGTGGGTGGGTGGGTGGTGGGTGAGTGGGTGGGTGGGTGGGTGAGTGGGTGGGTGGGTGGGTGGGTGAGTGGGTGAGTGAGTGGGTGGATGAGTGAGTGGGTGGATGAGCCAGTCAATAATTGAGTGGTGGATGAGATGGTGAGCGAGTTGGTGTGTAACTCATGTGGTTCGTGGATGAATGAGTGATGTATTGAGTGGGTGACTGAATTAGTGGGTAAGTGAATGAGTGTGTTTGTGTGGGCTTTCATATGTGCTGCTATTTTGTAACAGCATACACCTCAACAGTCCGTGTGGGCTACACGGGGGATCTTTGTATTTGTTGTATATATTTGCATGTGTGTGTGTGCTTTTCACACACATACAGATAGAATGCATTTCACACACACACAGATAGAATGTGAAACAACTGTGGACACTTTACAGACAACAGAGATCCGGGTCCAACCAGAGCTGAGTGGGTGGGTGAGTGGGTGGGTGAATGGGTGGGTGAGTGGGTGGGTGGGTGAGTGGGTGGGTGAGTGGGTGGGTGAGTGGTGAGTGAGTGGGTGAGTGAGTGAGTGGGTGGGTGAGTGGGTGGGTGGGTGAGTGGGAGATGGGTGAGTTGGGTGAGTGGGTGGGTGGGTGAGTGAGTGGGTGGGTGAGTGGGTGGGTGAGTGGGTGGTGGGTGAGTGGGTGGGTGAGTGGGTGGGTGGGTGGGTGGGTGAGTGGGTGGGTGAGTGGGTGGGTGAGTGGTGGGTGGGTGGGTGAGAGTGGGTGGGTGGGTGAGTGAGTGGTGGGTGGGTGGGTGAGTGAGTGGGTGGGTGGGTGGGTGAGTGGGTGGGTGGGTGGGTGAGTGGGTGGGTGGGTGGGTGAGTGGGTGGGTTGGGTGAGTGGGTGGGTGAGTGGGTGGGTGGGTGAGTGGGTGGGTGAGTGAGTGGGTGGTGAGTGATTGGGTGAGTGGTTGGGTGAGTGGTTGGGTGAGTGAATGGTTGAGTGAGCGATTGGGTGAGTGAGTGGGTGAGTGGGTGAGTGAGTGGTGAGTGAGTGGTGAGTGAGTGGGTGAGTGAGTGAGTGGTTGAGTGAGCGAGTGTGTAAGTGAGTGGTTGAGTGAGTAGGTGGGTGAGTGATTGGGTAAGGGATTGGGTGAGTGAGCGGGTGAGTGAGCGGTGAGTGAGCGGGTGAGTGAGTGAGCGGGTGAGTGAGTGAGCGGGTGTGTAAGTGAGCGAGTGGGTGAGTGAGTGAGTGGTTGGGTGAGTGAGTGAGTGGTTGGGTGAGTGAGTGAGTGGGTGAGTGAGTGAGAGGTCGCACCGTACGCAGCTAACTGTGCTAATCGGAGGAGCGGGCGGGCAGGGCGGTGGAAGGACACCAAACTCAACGCACGGAAAACCCACGAGGATTCGCAGTGCATCGCCCAAATCGCCAACAACGAAGTTTAGATCCTAATGCAACGCAGAGCTCACGGCTTACATCAGCAGCGGACATCTCTCCCGCTTCTCTCTCTCTCGTGTTCCACCCAACCGCACTGACCGGCGCGGGGAAGTATGGCTGGCACGACGCCAACGACGGATTTGATTGCTCGGCCCAGGGGACCCCCCCCTCACACACACACGGGCTGGCACGGTTGGCTAGGTACCGTGTGAAAGAAGTTCAACACACGTACACACACAGAGACCCGCGGACCACAGACACTCAGAGACCCACAGACACACTCAGAGACCCACAGACACCCATAGAGACCCACAGACACACTCAGAGACCCACAGACACCCATAGAGACCCACAGACACACTCAGAGACCCACATACACCCACAGAGACCCACAGACACCCACAGAGACCCACAGACACTCAGAGAGACCCACAGACACCCAGACCCACAGACACCCAGACCCACAGACACCCAGACCCAGACCCACAGACACCCAGAGACCCACAGACACTCAGAGACCCACAGAGAGACCCACAGACACCCACAGAGACCACAGACACCCACAGAGACCCCAGATAGAGACCCACAGACACCCACAGAGACCCACAGACACCCACAGAGACCCAGACACCCATAGAGACCCACAGACACCAGACCCACAGACACCCAGACAGACACCCATAGAGACCCACAGACACCCATAGAGACCCACATACACCCATAGAGACCCACATACACCCATAGACACCCAAAGAGACCCCCAGACACCCACAGACCCACAGACACTCAGAGACCTACAGAGACCCACAGAGACCCACAGACACCACNCCACAGAGACACAGACACCCAGACACACCCACAGACCAGACCCAGACCCACACACCAGACCACAGACACCCACAGCTTGGCACTGTCGGCTACGTACGATGTGAAAGAAGTTCAAAGTACACACCACACAGAGACCCAAAGACACCCAGACCCATAGCGACATACAAATACCAAATAAATTGTCACGGTTGGCTACGTACGGTGTGAAAGAAGTTCACACCCTAAATAGACATGAATGTTCTATTATTATTTTAGTATTGTGATAAGTGATAGAGGCGTCTATTTAATTAGATTTTGAGACATCTGTGACTAGTGGACATCTGTGACGAAGAACTTCATAGCTCATTGGGTTTCTCGAGGACAAATAATGAGGTTAGGAGTGGAGTTTAAACGACTGTTCGAAATTACGTCGCTAGCACAGCTACACACAGACACACACACAGCCACACNTAGACACACACACAGCCACACACACACACGGAGACACACACACACAGCTACACACACACACACNCACACACACACACACACACACACACCNACACACACACACACACACACACACACAGACACACACACACACACACACACACACAGCTACACAACACTACACACACACACACACAGTACACACACACCAGCTAAGAGACACACACCAGAGAACAGCTGCATTACACACAAATACACACACAACGCTAGACAACACTCACCGATACACACACATAATACANACAGTGCACACACAGACTCACCGATACACACAGATACACACAGACACACGAGACACACACACAATACACAAAGATCCCCCGTATAGCCTTAACAGACTGTAGGGGCAAGTGCTGTTAGCGAGCACCTATGAAGGCCGGCACGGCACACGAGGGGGTGGGTGGCCAGCACCACGCCCGACCGCCTTTGTCTCCCTAGTGGCGATGTTTACACACCGCACCAGGTACTCATTTGAGGCTGAGTCGACCTAGCGCGCTAACCGCTACACCACCGCTCCCCCATCAGATACATACACACACAGATACACACACAGACACACACAGCTACACACACCACACACATACACACACAGACACACACACACAGACACACACACAGATACACACACGACACACACACAGATACACACACAGACACACACACACACACAGACAGACACACAGACACACACACACACAACACACACACAGACACACACACACAGACACACACACAAATACACACACAGATACAGACACACACACACAGACACACAGCTACACAGACACAGACACACAGCTACACACACACACAGACACACACACACAGACACACACACAGATACACACACAGACACACACACACAGACACACACACTCTGGAGTGTGGCGCTAATGAGGGGTGGGTGTGGTTATCACCGCCATCACCATGGCGAGCAGGCGAGTCAATGCAAAGACCTTTGCTCACTGCACACCCCTCACCCACACAGGTACACACAGGTACAGAGACACAGGTACACACAGGTACGTACACACAGGTACACACACACACAGGTACACACACACACAGGTACACACACAGATACACATACATACACACACAGGTACACACAGACACACAGGCACACACAGGCACACACAGGCACACACACACAGGCACACAGGCACACAGGTACACACACACACACAGGTACACACACACAGGTACACACACACAGACACACACAGGTACACACACACAGATACACATACACACACAGGTACACACACACAGATACACACACAGGCACACACACACAGGCACACACACACAGGCACACACACACAGGTATACACACAGGTACACACAGACACACACAGACACACACACAGGTACACACAGGTACACACAGGTACACATACAGGTACACACACAGGTAAACATACAGGTATACACACACAGGTATACACAGGCACAGGTTCACACACACACAGGTACAGGTACACACACAGGCACACACACACACACACAGGTACACACGCACAGGTACACATAGGTACACACACACAGACAGGCACAGGTACACAGGCACACAGGCACAGGTACACACGCACACAGGTACACACGCAGACAGGCACAGGTACACACGCACACAGGTACACGTACACACACACACAGGTACACGTACACACACAGGTACACACACGTACACACACAGGTACACACACGTACACACACACACACGTACACACACACACGTACACACACACAGAGGTACACACACACACACAGAGGTACACACACACACACAGAGGTACACACACACACACACAGAGGTACACACACACACACAGAGGTACACACACACACACACAGAGGTACACACACACACACGGTACACACACACACACACAGAGGTACACACACACACAGGTCACACACACACACAGGTACACACACACACACAGACACACACACACACACAGGTACACACACACAGACACACACACACACACACACACACACAGACACACACACACACAGGNACACACACACAGGTACACACACACAGGTACACACACACAGGTACACACACACAGGTACACACACAGGTACACACACAGGTACACACACAGGTACACACACACACACACACAGGTACACACACACACACAGGTATNCACACACACACACAGACACACACACACACAGACACACACACGTACACACACACACACAGGTACACACACACACACAGGTACACACCCCACACACACACCACACAGGTACACACACACACACAGGGGTATGGTCACACACACACACAGGTACACACACACACAGGTACACACACACACAGTGTACACACACACACACACACACACACACACAGNTACACACACACACAGGTACACACACACACACACAGGTACACACACACACACAGGTACACACACAGACACACACACGTACACACACAGACACACACACACACACACACACACACACACACACGCACACACACACACGGGTNCACACACACAGGTACACACACACNCACACACACAGGTACACACAGGTACACACACACACCGNTACACACACACACGGATACACACACACACAGACACACACACACAGNCACACACACACTGNACACACACACAGNCACACACANTGTNCACACACACACACACACACATACACACACGCACACACGTAAACACACACACACAGNTACACACACACACAGGTACACACACACACAGGTACACACACACAGGAGGGGGGAGGAGGGGGGGAGGCTGAGGCGGAGAGTAGGGGGGGGACAACACCACGCCCGGCCGCCTTTGTCTCCCCGGGTGCGCGCACACTCACCGATTAGACACGCCGAGAGGAGCAGCAGCAGAGAGGCGTTCATGGCGACTCTGAGGCGGGAAGCTGCGCCCAGTCTCCAGCGACTCGGTGTGAGACTCAGAGAGACTCAGAGAGAAACACAGAGACAGAGAGACACAGAGAGACACAGAGAGACAGAGATACAGGGACAGAGAGTCAGAGAGAGACACAGATAGATACAGAGACAGAGAGAGACCCAGAGAGACAGGGACACAGAGACAGAGAGACACAGGGCCAGATAGACAGAGAGACTCAGAGAGACACAGAGACTCAGAGAGACAGAGACCCAGAGAGAGACCCAGAGAGACAGAGACCCAGAGAGACAGAGACCCAGAGAGAGACACAGAGACACAGAGAAGAGACAGAGAGACACAGAGACAGAGATACAGAGAGACTGAGACTGAGAGAGAGAGACAGAGACCAGAGGGAGACACAGAGACCCAGAGAGAGACTGAGAACTCTCACACTAAAGAGAGATCTACACTGAGAGAGAGATCTACACTAAGAAGAGATCTCCACTAAGAGAGATCTACACTAAAGAGAGATTTACACTAAGAGAGCTCTACACCAAGAGAGATCTACACTAAGAGAGAGCTCTACACCACTCAGAGAGATCTCCACCGAGAGAGAGATCTAGAGACTTGGAGAGAGAGAGAGATCTCCACTAAGAGAGAGATCTCCACTAACAGAGCGCGACTCTGAATCTCTCCCTCCCCCACTCTTCACTTGCCCCTCCCCCACCCTCTTCGCCTCAACCCGAGGTGACCTCATCCGCGTGACGTCACGGGCGCCTTGCAGCCACACCCAGGGGTGACGTCACCGGCAGGTGAGAGAAGGAGTGACGTCACCGGCAGGTGAGTGAGAGGAGATGACGTCACTGCCGGGATTAGGTTGTGCGACGTCACCGGCAGGTGAGAGAAGGGTGACGTCACCACCAAGTGACAGAAGGGTGACGTCACCGGCAGGTGAGTGAGGGAAGTGACGTCACCGCCGGGCTGGAGAACAGGCGACGTCATCCACCAGGAGAGGATACAAGTGTTACGTCACCCGCACATCGGAGAGGGCGTGACGTCACCCGCCAGGTGAGCGAGATAAGTGACGTCACCACCAGGTGAGATGTGCGTGACGTCACCACCAGGTGACAGAAGAAGTGACGTCACCGACCGTGTAAGAGTGTGTACACTCAGCCTCGAACGAGTAACCTGGGCGTGGTGTGTGTAGCGAAACGTCGCCACTGGGGAGACAAAGGCGGACGGGCGTTACACCCACCCCCCTCTGGGCGTGCCACAGTGGCCGGTAGCCTTCATAGGTAGCCTTCATAGGTAGCCTTCATATGTAGCCTTCATAGGTAGCCTTCATAGGTAGCCTTCATATGTAGCCTTCATAGGTAGCCTTCATAGGTAGCCTTCATATGTAGCCTTCATAGGTAGCCTTCATAGGTAGCCTTCATATGTAGCCTTCATAGGTAGCATATTCTTAGGTTGTTTCGGTAAAGTCACGTAGGTAAAAAACTTTTAATTAAAGTAAAATGAAACAAAATAAAAAATTCCGATTTAAAGCTTTCGTGACTGCAGGGATTCATCTTCTTGGTTCTTTCGGTAAAGTCACCACGTGGAAGGGAAGTAATAAAATAATAAAAATAAAACATAATAAAATTAAATAATTATTGTATTACTTCCCTTCTACGTGACTTTACCGAAAGAACCAAGAAAATAAAAAATCATGACGTTTTTTTTTACTTGATACGGCTGTCGTGGCTGTGACGGTTCCACCTGAAGACGGAAGCTTGTGTTGCTTCCGAAACGTCGTGATTTTTTATTTTGTTTTTTTTTACTTTTATTAATTAATTTTTTTACCTACCTTGTGACTTTACCGAAAAAACCTAAGAATATGAATCCTTGTAGTCACGAAAGCTTCACATCTAGAATTCATAGGTAGCCTTCATAGGCGCTGTTGCTGCTGCTACGAACAGCCTCTTGCCTCCTCAGTCTGTTGGAGGCCGTCCATAAATGACGTCACGCGATTTTGGACGATTTTGACCCCCCATCTCGTCACTCGGCGTCATAAAATGTCAGACCCCCCCCTCAAATGACGTCACAAAGCCCTGCCCCCCCNCAAAGATAAAACATGCTTCAAATCGTATTCTTAGGTTTTTTCGGTAAAGTCACGTAGGTAAAAAAATTATAATAAAGTAAAATAAAAATAAAATAAAAATCACGACGTTTCGGAGGCAACACAAGCCTCCGTCCTCACGTGAAGAACAGGTATGTCGTCACGAAAGTATCTGAATTCCCGACAGATCTGTTCTTCGCCTGTCTTCACCTGAAGACGAAGCTTGTGTTGCCTCGAAACGTCGTGATTTTTATTTTATTTTTTTTTACTTTTATTAATTTTAATTTTCTACCTACGTGACTTTACCGAAAAAACCAAGAAGATGCTTCAATCGCTTTAAACTATTGTATTGTTGTGCGTATTTAATGCGGCGCTGCACTCGATGTTGTAGGAGAAAACATTTATTAGAAAGTCTATTTAATTAAGTAGAACGTGTTGTCCATATTCATTTAAAGTTGCGCATTTTGATGTGACGTCACATTTCTCAACCCCCCCCCTTCGTTACAAATGTCTGACCCCCCACCCACCTAGGTGCGTGACGTCATTTATGGACGGCCCCCTACACAAATATATAAATAATAAGGCGTCCATACCAAATGTAAATTGCTTTAAAGTAGCCATTAATTTATTAATTAATGTCGATTTTGATACAGACGTCCACTGTCACCGGATCTGAGTACGCGTGGAAAATGTGGAATTGAGTGGACAACGGGAAATGGACGAAATTTTGATTGCAAGATTTGACCGCGACAAGCAGAGGAATCAACTTCTTGCTTCTTTCGGTAAAGTCACGTAGAATGGAAATAATAAAATAATAAAAATAATACAATAAAATAATATGCTATATTATTTTATGTTTATTTTAAAAATAAAATAGTATATTATTTAATAAAATAATTTTTTATTATTTTCTTATTTCCATTCTACGTGACTTTACCGAAAGAACCAAGAAGATGAATCCCTGCAGTCACGAAAGATTTAAATCAGAGGAATCAAGTTCAGTAAAACTGTTGGAAAAAAAAGATCGATTTAAGGGGAGACAAAGGCGGCCGGGCGTGCCACAGTGGCCGGTAGACTTCATAGGCGGGGCTGCCACTTACTAGGAACAGCCTTTTTCGATTAAAAGCTTTCGTGACTGCAGGGATTCATAGGAACAGCCTCTTGCCACGTCAGTCTGTTGGGGCTATAGCACGGGACGGGAGGTGGTGTGGGTGTGGGGGTAGAGTGGTATGGGGGTGGTGTGGGGTGGGTGGTGTGGGGGTAGTGTGGGGTGGAGTGGTGGTGTGGGTGGTGTGTGGGTTGGTGTGGGGTGGGGTAGTGTGGGGTGGTGTGGGTGTGGGGTAGAGTGGTATGGGGTGGTGTGGGGTGGGGTGGTGTGGGGTAGTGTGGGGTGGAGTGGTGGTGTNGGGTGGTGGTGTGGGGTTGGTGTGGGGTGGGGTAGTGTGGGGTGGTGTGGGTGGTGTGTGGGTGGTGGTGTGGTGTGAAGTGTGGGGTGGTGTGTGGGGTGGTGGTGTGGTGTGGGGTGAAGTGTGGGGTGAAGTGTGGGGTGGTGGTGTGGTGTGAAGTGTGGGGTGGTGTGTGGGGTGGTGTGTGGGGTGGTGGTGTGGTGTGTGGGTGGTGTGTGGGGTGGTGTGTGTGGGTGGTGTGTGGGTGGTGTGTGGGTGGTGTGTGGGTGGTGTGTGGGTGGTGTGTGGGGTGGGGTGTGTGGGTGGTGTGTGGGTGGTGTGTGGGTGGTGTGTGGGTGGTGTGTGGTGGTGTGTGGGGGTGGTGTGTGGGTGGTGTGTGGGTGGTGTGTGGGGTGGTGTGTGGGGTGGTGTGTGGGGGGGGGGTGTGTGGGTGGTGTGTNGGGGTGGTGTGTGGGGTGGTGGTGTGGGTGGTGTGTGGGTGGTGTGTGGTGGTGTGTGGGGGTGGTGTGGGGTGGTGTGGGTGGTGTGGTGTGGTGTGGGGGTGGTGTGTGGGTGGTGTGTGGTGAAGTGTGGGGGTGTTGTGGGGTGAAGTGTGGGGGCACCTTCCCACACCCTCTTCCGAGACATTCGCTCGGCGTGCACGGACCGTGGTGGTGGTGCTGATGATGATGTTGATGATGATGTTGATGATGATGTTGATAATGTTGATGGTGCTGTTGATGGTGCTGTTGGTGATTGATGATGATACTGCTGCTGATGCTGTTGGTGAATGATGCCGATGCTGCTGATGATGCCGATGCTGCTGATGATGCCGATGCTGCTGATGATAATGCTGCTGATGATGTTAATGATGCTGATGCTGATGATGCTGATGATGACGCTAATGATGCTGATGATAATGCTGCTAGTTTAGATCTTAAGTTTTCGTGACTTCTTTCGGTAAAGTCACGTAGGTATAACATATAATAAAAACCGTTTTTTTATAAAATTGTCCACTACAGTAATTGTATTTCTTGCTGTGGTTTCCCCACCTGATGACGGAAGCTTGTGTTGCTTCCGAAACGTTGCGATTTAATTTATTTTGATTATTTTAATTTAGAAAAATTGTTTTTATAAAAAGTATTTTATTTTATTTTATACCTACGTGACTATACCGAAAGAACCAAAGAAGATAATGCTGCTGATGCTGATGATTCTGATGATGATGCCACTAATGCTGCTGGCGGTGGTGATGCTGCTGCTGCTGCAAAACGACCTCACTCGCACGACCTGCAGAGCACAATCCGTTTATTCAGCACGAACAAATACAGAGACGGACTCATAGACAATTACAGGTGTGTCCTTCTCTCTCTCTCTCTCACAAGTTCACGATTGCCATGACGGTGGGGTTCAAGATGGCCGTGTCGGTGGGGTTCAAGATGGCCATGACGGTGAGGTTCAAGATGGCCGTGTCGGTGGGGTTCAAGATGGCCGTGTCGGTGGGGTTCAAGATGGCCGTGTCAGTGGGGTTCAAGATGGCCGTGTCAGTGGGGTTCAAGATGGCCGTGTTGAGGTTCAAGATGGCCGTGTCAGTGGGGTTCAAGATGGCCGTGTCAGTGGGTTCAAGATGGCCGTGTCTGTGTGGTTCAAGATGGCCGTGTCGGTGGGGTTCAAGATGGCCGTGACGGTGAGGTTCAAGATGGCCGTGTCAGTGGGGTTCAAGATGGCCGTGTCAGTGGGGTTCAAGATGGCCGTGTTGGGTTCAAGATGGCCGTGTCAGTGGGTTCAAGATGGCCGTGTCGGTGGGGTTCAAGATGGCCGTGTTGGTAGGGTTCAAGATGGCCGTGTCAGTGGGGTTCAAGATGGCCGTGTCGGTGGGTTCAAGATGGCCGTGTCAGTGGGGTTCAAGATGGCTGTGTTGGTGGGGTTCAAGATGGCCGTGTCAGTGGGGTTCAAGATGGCCGTGTCGGTGGGGTTCAAGATGGCCGTGTCGGTGGGGTTCAAGATGGCCGTGTCGGTGGGTTCAAGATGGCCGTGTCAGCTACACTGAGCCATCGCCAGGTGAGAGAGATGTGTCCAAAGTGAACAACTGTTTCATAATCATCTTGGCAAAATGTGCGCTTGTGTGTGTGTCCCTGTGTGTGTCTGTCTGTGTGTGTGTTCTTGTGTGTGTGTCTGTTTGTGCATGTGTACTTCTCTATATGTCTTTATGTCCGTGTGTGCTAGCCGCTAACAGCACTTGCCCCAACAGTATGTTAAAGCTATACGTGTGTGAGTGTGTATTTGTTTTGTGTGTATGTGTGTCTTTGTCTCTGTGTGTGTCTGTGTGTGTCTGTGGGTGTCTGTGTGTATGAATCCCTGTGTGTGTTTATCTGTGTGTTTGTATGTGTGTATGTGTGTCTTTGTCTCTGTGTATCTGTGTGTCTTTGTGTGTCTGTGTGTTTGTATGTGTGTCATTGTCTCTGTGTGTCTGTGTGTCTGTGTGTTTGTTTGTGTGTATGTGTGTCTTTGTCTCTGTGTATCTGTGTGTGTCTGTGTGTTTGTATGTACGCGTAAATACACAACAACCAAAACACCATCAACACCATCACCACCTCCACTCTCATTCCCACCACCATCTCCACTGTCTCCATCCAAATCACATCTCATTACCACCGTCATCACCACCATCGTCATCATCATCATCACCACCATCATCACCACCAGCATTACCACCATCATCACCACCTGCATTATCAGCATCATCATCATCATCACCGTCACCACGATCATCACCGTCACCACGATCATCACCACCACCACCACCACCACCACCATCTCCACCATCGTCATCACCACCATCATCACCACCATCATCACCACCAACATCAAACTCATCCAAATCATCGGCGAAATCTGGCACTGACTTCTTGGCCACCACATTGTCCAGCTTCTGCCCGGACAGATAGGGGTTGAGAAGCATCTGCCACAGAGAGAGACCGGGTGAGAATGAGACACAGGGTGAGGTTGAGTGGCTGAGTGAGTGGCTGAGTGAGTGAGTGGGTGANTGGGTGAGTGGTGAGTGAGTGGGTGAGTGAGTGAGTGGGTGAGTGAGTCGGTGAGTGAGTGAGTGGGTGAGTGAGTAAAGTGAGTGAGTGGGTGAGTGAATGAGTGGGTGAGTGAGTGGGTGAATGGGTGGGTGAGTGTGTGAGTGGGTGATTGAGTAAAGCGTGAGATGAGTGAGTGTGTGAGTATGAGCGAGGGGTGAATGGGTGGGTGTGTGAGTAAGAGTGAGTGGGTGATGAAGTGGGTGAGTGAGTCTATGAGTGAGTGGGTGAGTGAGTGGGTGAGTGAGTGAGTGTGTGAATGGGTGAGTGAGTGGGCAAATGGGTGAGTGTGTGAGTAAGAGAGTGAATGGTTGAGTGAGTGTGTGAGTGGGTGAGTGAGTGTGTGAGTGGGTGAGTGAGTGTGTGAATGGGTGAGTGAGTGGGCAAATGGGTGAGTGTGTGAGTAAGAGAGTGAATGGTTGAGTGAGTGTGTGAGTGGGTGAGTGAGTGGATAAATGGGTGAGTTTGTGAGGAAGAGAGTGAATGAGTGAGTGGGTGAATGGGTGAGTGTGTGAGCCGGTGAGTGAGTGGGTGAGTGAGTGATTAAGAGATTGAGTGAGTGTACTATGTCTAGGGGCAGCTTTAGGGTAGGGTCAGTTTTAGGGATAGAGTCAATGTTAGGGGTAGTGTTAGTGGTAGTGTTAATGTGAGGGGTAGTGTTAGTGTCTTACCCTCTCTTCCAGGAATAGCTCAGAGGAAGGGTCATTCCTCTTCAGAACCTAACAGGGAAAAATCAGAGGGATCACAATGATGGTGCCACAAAAACTCAACACAGACCCACAGAGTCACACAGACGCACATACTGACACACATACTGACACACAGACTCGCACAGAGACACACAGAGACACACAGACTCACACAGAGAGACACAGACTCACACAGAGACATACAGACTCACACTTAGACAACCAGACTCACACAGACTCACAAAGAGACACACAGACATTCAAAGTCACAGAGTCACACAGACTCATACTGACACACAGAGACCACAGACTCACACAGAGACACACAGACTCACAGAGACACACAGACTCACACAGAGACATAGACTCACACAGACACCCAGACTCACACAGACTCACAAAGAGACACACAGACACACAGAGTCACAGAGCCACAGACACACATACTGACACATAGACTGACACACAGACTCACACAGAGACACACAGACTCACACAGAGACACACAGACACATACAGACTCACACAGAGACACACAGACACACAGACACACACACAGACTCACACAGAGACACACAGACATATAGACTCACACAGAGACCCAGAGACTCACACAGAGACACATACACTCACACAGACACACAAAGACTCACACAGAGACTCACACAGAGACCAACAGACTCACACGGAGACCCACAGACTCACACAGACACACACAGAGACACATAGACTCACACACAGACACACAAAGACTCACACAGAGACTCCCACATAGACACACACAGAGACTCACACAGACTCACACAGAGACTCACACAGACACACACAGAGACACAGACTCACACACAGACAGAGACTCACACAGACTCACACAGAGACTCACACAGAGACACAGAGACACACAGAAACTCACCTGTGAGTGAGAGTTCACGATGGCCGCTCTGTTCTGATAGTCGCGGCTAAAGGCAGCTGTGTCCGGCATCCGCTCGATACACCCGTCAGAGGCTACACACAGCAGCAGCAGCATCATCAGCATCATCATCAGCATCAGCAGCAACATCATCATCAGCAACAGCATCATCAGCAAGAGTATAACCAGCATCAGCATCATTAGCAACAGCATCATCAGCAACAGCATCATCAGCAACAGCATCATCAGCAACAGTATAATCAGCATCATTAGCAACAGCATCATCAGCAGAAGCATCATCAACAGCAGCAGCATCATCAACAGCAGGGCATCAGCAGCATCATCATCATCATTAATCAGCAGCAGCATCATCAGCAACAGCATCATCAACAGTATAATCAGCAACAGCATCATCAGCAGCATCAACAGCATCAGCAGCAGCAGCATCATCAGCATCATCAGCAGCATCATCAGCAACATTACACTTTGATGCTGGCAAAAAGGTCCTATGATGTTGCTGCTCACCCGAGCTATAAATGCTCTGATACGTGTGGCATTGTAATTTTGCTCCTCGTAGTTTTGGCATTGTCTGGTCCGCCATTGGCGCTGTCGTCTCTGTTGTGGGCCAAAGAATCTCCAGGACAATGCGTATATTACCACGTTTTTGGTTCGCATGTTCACGACGACTACGTGTGATTAATGCGGACTTTATTCATTGCAAAGGGTTTATGTTTGGTGTTTGAACATCTTAACACCTCCTGTTTTATTGCCAGGAAGGGAAAACATTCCTATATTTTCAGACTTTGATACTGGCATTAAGGTCACCTTTTGTAGCTGCTCAGCCCGAGATATGAATGCTCTGATACGTGTGGCCTTGTCCTTGTGCTGTTTCGCCTTTTGGCATTCTCTGGTCTGAAACTGGCAGTGAGACTCGGCTCTAAAGATGGCTTCCGTCTCTGGTATAGACCAATCACATATCTGCATTTGTCATCAATATGCTAAATTCCTCTGTTAATATGTAAACTCATTTTTCAAGGCTCTCTGCTCCTCGGACCCGGCTTAAAAATACGCTGCCAAGCTTGGCGGTGTTCGTTAGGACACCGTCTTTCCGACAGCTTCTGTTTCTTCACCTGAGGACGGCTGCTTGCGTTGTGGCCGAAACGTCGTGAGAATTTTATCTTATTATGTTTTATTTTTATGATTTTATTATTTCCCTTCTACGTGACTTTACTGAAAGAACCATGCAGTCACAAAAGCTTTAAATAAACAAAAATATTGAACAATCACTTTAAAAAACAATGCCACATAACACGACAGTTACATTGTTACCCTCTGGTCCTTTCGGTAAAGTCACGAAAAAAGAAAATTACTTGACCGAAAGAACCAAAGAGTAATCCCTGCACTCACGGAAACTTCAAATCAAGTTTAGTTACATCGTTATTAAAGACAATGCCATTCAACATTATTGCAGCAATGTTTTTGTTTGCATGCGCGTTGCGTGGTAAACGCAGTCGCCTGATTCTTTGCCAAAGGTTTCTGTTTGGTGTTTGAACATCTTTACACAAGCTTCTGCTTTATTGGCAGAAAGGGTAGAACCACGCCAGAGGTCGCAAACGGGTTTTGATTCCTTACCCTTACCGGCCGCACCAGGGTCGCAAACGGCTACCCGCACCCCTACCCGATACCCGGCTACCCGTACCCGGCCGGGTATCAGGTAGGGTACGGGTACCCGATTGCGACCTCTGGGATGAAGCCATGTTGCAGGCACATATGGGTTGATTCTAGGAACTTGAATTGTGAGAAGAGACAAGACGTTGGGAAATGAGTGACAAACGGTGACTCACCAGTGACTCACGGCCTACCCATACCCGGCCGCACCAGGGTCGCAAACGGGTACCCGTACCCGGCTGGGTACGGGTACCTGGGGATCGGGTAGGGTACGGGTATCGGGTACCCGGTTGCGACCTCTGAACCACGCCTATTTCATACTTTTGTAGTGACATCGGGGATGTCACTGCATGGTGCCGGCCCGGTGGGGGGGCGTGGCGTGCGATGTCCTTACGTCGCGGACAGCACCGTGTGGGTTGCTGTGTGAGGCCGGCTTTAGCACAGCACGGCGTGCGATGCACCGTCATCGCGTACACCCGTAGGTGGGTGTAGTACCAGCCCTAGTGGGGTTTGGTGAGCGCTGGATAGCGCGGGCACCACGCATGGCATGCAGTGCGAGCTCCCACAAGAGTGGAGCGGGAGTGTCAGCCCAGACAGAATTGCCCCGGACCATGGTACTCTGGTTGACCCCGTAGACACGTGATCCGGAGTGTCCAGAGAGGGCCCCAGGTGGGAGGGGGGGCTAGGGGTGATCACGTGTCCGGGAGGATAAAAGGTGGGTCCTGAGAGGGACCGGGGTCGCTTTGTCCTACAAGCTGGAAGCTCCATGTCTACAAGCTGGACGCTCTACGTCTACAAGCTGGAAGCTCCACGTCCTACAAGCTGGAAGCTCCACGTCTACAAGCTGGAAGCTCAACATCTACAAGCTGGGAGCTCCACGTCTACAAGCTGGAAGCTCCACGTCTACAAGCTGGAAGCTCCACGTCTACAAGCTGGAAGCTCAACATCTACAAGCTGGAAGCTCAACATCTACAAGCAGGAAGCTCCACGTCTACAAGCTGGAAGCTCAACGTTCTACAAGCTGGAAGCTCAACATCTACAAGCAGGAAGCTCCACGTCTACAAACTGGAAGCTCCACGTTCTACAAGCTGGAAGCTCCACGTCTACAAGCTGGAAGCTCCACGTTCTACAAGCTGGAAGCTCAACATCTACAAGCAGGAAGCTCCACGTCTACAAGCTGGAAGCTCCACATCTACAAGCTGGAAGCTCTACGTCTACAAGCTGGAAGCTCCACGTCTACAAGCTGGAAGCTCCACGTCTACAAGCTGGAAGCTCCACGTCCACAAGCTGGAAGCTCAACACCTACAAGCTGGAAGCTCCACGTCTACAAGCTGGAAGCTCCACGTCTACAAGCTGGAAGCTCCACGTCTACAAGCTGGAAGCTCAACGTCTACAAGCTGGAAGCTCAACACCTACAAGCTGGAAGCTCCACGTCTACAAGCTGGAAGCTCCACATCTACAAGCTGAAGCTCCACATCTACAAGCTGGAAGCTCCACGTCTACAAGCTGGAAGCTCAACACCTACAAGCTGGAAGCTCCACGTCTACAAGCTGGAAGCTCCACATCTACAAGCTGGAAGCTCCACGTCCTACAAGCTGGAAGTTCTAAATCTACAAGCTGGAAGCTCCACGTCTACAAGCTGGAAGCTCCACGTCTACAAGCTGGAAGCTCCACGTCCACAAGCTGGAAGCTCAACATCTACAAGCTGGAAGCTCCACGTCTACAAGCTGGAAGCTCCACGTCTACAAGCTGGAAGCTCTACGTCTACAAGCTGGAAGCTCCACGTCTACAAGCTGGAAGCTCCACGTCTACAAGCTGGAAGCTCCACATCTACAAGCTGGAAGCTCCACGTCCACAAGCTGGAAGCTCAACATCTACAAGCTGGAAGCTCCACGTCTACAAGCTGGAAGCTCCACGTCTACAAGCTGGAAGCTCTACGTCTACAAGCTGGAAGCTCCACGTCTACAAGCTGGAAGCTCCACGTCTACAAGCTGGAAGCTCCACATCTACAAGCTGGAAGCTCCACGTCTACAAGCTGGAAGCTCCACGTCTACAGGCTGGAAGCTCCACGTTCTACAAACTGGAAGCTCAACATCCACAAGCTGGAAGCTCCACGTCTACAAGCTGGAAGCTCCACGTCTACAGGCTGGAAGCTCCACGTTCTACAAACTGGAAGCTCAACATCCACAAGCTGAAGCTCCACGTCTACAAGCTGGAAGCTCCACGTCTACAAGCTGGAAGCTCAACATCCACAAGCTGGAAGCTCCACGTCTACAAGCTGGAAGCTCCACGTCTACAAGCTGGAAGCTCCACGTCTACAAGCTCAACATCTACAAGCTGGAAGCTCCACGTCTACAAGCTGGAAGCTCCACGTCTACAAGCTGGAAGCTCTACGTCTACAAGCTGGAAACTCAACATCTACAAGCTGGAAGCTCCACGTCTACAAGCTGGAAGCTCCATGTCTACAAGCTGGAAGCTCCACGTCTACAAGCTGGAAGCTCAACATCTACAAGCTGGAAACTCCACGTCCTACAAGCTGGAAGCTCTACGTCTACAAGCTGGAAGCTCCACGTCTACAAGCTGGAAGCTCCACGTCTACAAGCTGGAAGCTCCACGTCTACAAGCTGGAAGCTCCACGTCTACAAGCTGGAAGCTCCACGTCTACAAGCTGGAAGCTCCACGTCCTACAAGCTGGAAGCTCCACGTCTGAAGAGGCATCAACACGTGGCCGGGGACCCGAGTGAGGTCCGACCCTTCGTAGCTGTAACTTCTCCGTATGGTGTAGTTAGCTGGGTGGTCAACACCCGAGGCTGTATCTGGTAAAGGGGCAGTTGCCCCTTTGTATAAACGTGCTGCGAATAAATGTGTTGCCTCTGAAGAATAACGTCTGCGACTCGGTTTGACTCACTACACTTTGATACTTGTGGACCGCGTGGCCCCTTCCTCTGTTCGTTCCCGTTCTGACCACGTGTCGTTCGTCTCCACCCCTATTTAATACCCGGGTCACGTGGTACGCTTCAGCCAATCCTCGTTAGCCTGCATCGAATCTTCCAGGCTCCCTCGTCAGCTGCCGGCACCACGCCCCTGACTCATCTCCCCATTGGCTGAGGCCAAAGCCAGCAGAACCAATCCTCTACTTACAGCTGTCACCTCTCCATCACGTCAGGGCCACGCCCCTAGGCTTCCACCCATTGGCTGTAAACCAGGACCGGCAGAGCCAATCACCATGACGAGTTGTGATACGTCAGTGAGCCGGATATATCCTCATAGTACACTGGCAACAACAAATAAGTATAACCCGTAAAAACAAAGTGTTTCACTATAAATCCTTTACATGCGTGGCGGCTAGAGTCCTCTCGTCCTCTGGCTTGAGATGGCTGCCACCTATGGGTCAGATGATTGCATTGCACCATTAAGCAATTGGTAATTAAATATAATATTTTTGTCCTAAAAAGTGTACAAATTTTGAATTTTTTTTCACGAACATTAATTGTCACGCACAACGAGTCTGTGTGGAAAATGTCAGCTCAATTGGATCACGGGAAGTGGGGTAAAAAACGACCGAAAGATTTGCACGGTCGTAAGCAAGCAAGAAAGCACGCAAGCACGCAAGCAAGCAAGCGAACTTAATATAAAGGATTTAAAAAGGTCCCGTATCGATGCTGTTCCTGGCCATGGTAACGTGGAGTTTACCGGAGAGGCCGCGAGAGCACGGGTTGGGTGGCTCCGGGTATCGCTGGGCTCCGTGGCTCTCTCTGCCTCCCCCGCGTCTCCGCCCAGAGCCGTCACCACGTTGCTGATGTCGCCCAGGGGACCCAGATGCTGGAGGCCCTCGTAGGCGCCGCCTGGATCACGGCACACGGCCCAGAGACTCCTCAACACTGCACCATAGACTCAGCATTACACCATAGACTCAGCACTGCACCATAGACTCAGCACTGCACCATAGACTCAACATTATCCATAGACTCAGCACTGCCTATAGACTCAGCACTGCACCATAGACTCAGCACTGCACCATAGACTCAGCACTGCCCATAGACTCAACATTATCCATAGACTCAGCATTACACCATAGACTCAGCACTGCATCATAGACTCAGCACTGCATCATAGACTCAGCACTGCCTATAGACTCAGCACTGCACCATAGACTCAGCACTGCATCATAGACTCAGCACTGCCTATAGACTCAGCACTGCACCATAGACTCAGCACTGCATCATAGACTCAGCACTGCCTATAGACTCAGCACTGCACCATAGACTCAGCACTGCATCATATACTCAGCACTGCCTAATAGACTCAGCACTGCACCATAGACTCAGCACTGCATCATAGACTCAGCAATGCACCATAGACTCAACACTGCACCATAGACTCAACACTGCACCATAGACTCAGCAATGCACCATAGACTCAAAACTGCACCATAGACTCAACACTGCATCATAGACTCAACAATGCCCAGAGACTCCTCAACACTGCACCATAGACTCAGCACTGCACCATAGACTCAACATTACCCATAGACTCAACATTACCCATAGGCTCAGCATTATCCATAGACTCAGCACTGCACCATAGACTCAACATTACACCATAGACTCAGCAATGCATCATAGACTCAACACTGCACCATAGACTCAGCACTGCACCATAGACTCAGCATTACACCATAGACTCAACATTACACCATAGACTCAACACTACACCATAGACTCAGCACTGCACCATAGACTCAACACTGCACCATAGACTCAGCATTACACCATAGACTCAACATTACACCATAGACTCAACATTATCCATAGACTCAACATTATCCATAGACTCAACATTGCACCATAGACTCAACACTGCACCATAGACTCAGCATTACACCATAGACATAACATTATCCATAGACTCAGCATTACACCATAGACTCAACACTGCCCACAGACTCAACACTGCACCATAGACTCAACATTACCCATAGACTCAACATTACACCATAGACTCAGCACTGCCCATAGACTCAGCATTACACCATAGACTCAACACTGCCCATAGACTCAACACTGCACCATAGACTCAACACTGCCCATATTCTCAACATTATCCATAGACTCAACACTGCACCAGAGACTCAACACTGCACCATCGACTCAACATTATCCATAGACTCAACACTATCCATAAACTCAACACTACTCATAGCCTCAGCATTACCCATAGACTCAACAATACACCATAGACTCAACACTGCACCATAGACTCAACACTGCCTATAGACTCAATACTGCACCATAGACTCAACATTACCCATAGACTCAATTTTACACCATAGACTCAACACTGCACCATAGACTCAACACTGCACCATAAACTCAACACTGCACCATAGACTCAACACTGCACCATAGACTCAACACTGCCCATAGACTCGGTATTACACCATAAACTCAACACTGCACCATAGACTCAACACTGCACCATAGACTCAACACTGCACCATAGACTCAACACTGCCCATAGACTCAACATTACACCATAGACTCAACACTGCCCATAGACTCAACACTGCACCATAAACTCAACACTGCACCATAGACTCAACACTGCACCATAGACTCAACACTGCCCATAGACTCGGTATTACACCATAGACTCAACACTGCACAATAAACTCAACACTGCCCAATGGAATCAGCACTGCACCATAGACTCAACACTGCCCATAGACTCAGCACTGCACCATAGACTCAACACTGCCCATAGACTCAACACTGCACCATAGACTCAACACTGCACCATAGACTCAACACTGCCCATAGACTCAACACTGCCCCATAGACTCAACACTGCACCATAGACTCAACACTGCACCATACACTCAACACTGCCCCATAGACTCAACACTGCACCATAGACTCAACACTGCAACAATAAACTCAACACTGCACCATAGACTCAACACTGCACCATAGACTCAACACTGCACCATAGACTCAACACTGCACCATAGACTCAACACTGCCCATAGACTCAACACTGCCCATAGACTCAACACTACACCATAGACTCAACACTGAGACTCAACACTGCACCATAGACTCAACACTGCACCATAGACTCAACACTGCACCGTAGACTCAACACTACCCATAGACTCAACACTGCCCCATAGACTCAACACTGCACCTTCGACTCAACACTGCACCTTCGACTCAACACTGCACCTTCGACTCAACACTGCACCATAGACTCAACACTGCACCATAGACTCAACACTGCACCTTCGACTCAACACTGCCCATAGACTCAACACTGCACCATAGACTCCGCGTCGCCCACTCCACGTTACCCTGGATGTGCTGGGGTCCCGTGATGAGACCTGGCTGCAGAGCGGGGTATTCCACTCTGGGCCTCGCCTGGCCCAGCTCAGCGAGCAGCAAGGCGCGCAGCAGCAGCTGCTGGCCTGCTGCTGATGATGATGCCGCTGATGATGATGATGCTGATGATGATGATGAGTGGACGCCTCTGGGCACGGCCCACGCCAGGCAGCTCAGAGCCAGGAGGAGGCCGAGGAGGCGCAGGCAGGTTTGGAGAGGCACGGCTGTCGTGCAGTGGGGGGGGGGGGTCAAGTTTAGAGAGATGGGAGAGAAACAGGGAGATGGAAGAGAGGGGAGGGGTAGAAGAAAGGGAGGGGGTATAAGAGAGGGGGGGGAGATGGAAGAGACGGGGGGTAGAAGAGAGGGGGGGGAGATGGAAGAGACGGGGGGTAGAAGAGAGGGGGGGGGAGATGGAAGAAACGGGGGTAGAAGAGGGGGGGGGAGATGGAAGAGAAGGGGTATAAGAGAGGGGGGGGGAGATGGAAGAGACGGGGGGTAGAAGAGAGGGGGGGGGAGATGGAAGAGAAGGGGGTATAAGAGAGGGGGGGGAGATGGAAGAGACGGGGGTATAAGAGAGGGGGGGGGAGATGGAAGAGACGGGGGGTAGAAGAGAGGGGGGGGGAGATGGAAGAGAAGGGGGTATAAGAGAGGGGGGGAGATGGAAGAGACGGGGGTAGAAGAGAGGGGGGAGAGATGGAAGAGACGGGGGTAGAAGAGAGGGGGGGGAGAGATGGAAGAGAGGGAGGGGGATGGAAGAGAGGGGTAGAAGAGAGGGGGGGGAGAGGAGCGGGGGGGGGGTAGAGAGAGGAGAGGGGGGTAGAAGAGAGGGGGGGGAGATGGAAGAGAGGGAGAAGAGAGGAGANGGGGGGGGTAGAAGAGAGGGAGGGGGAGAAGAAAGGTGGGGGGAAAGGGGGGGGATGGAAGAGAGGGGGGGTAGAGGAGAGGGGGGCAGAGGGAGGGTAGAAGAGAGGGAGGGGGTAGAGGGGGGAGAAGAGAGGGGGGGTAGAGAGAGGAGAGTGGGGGGGGTGGAAGAGAGGGGGGGAGAAGAAAGGGGGGGGTGGAAGAGAGGGGGGGGAGAAGAAAGGGGGGGGGTAGAGAGAGGAGAGTGGGGGGTAGAAGAAANGGGGGGTGGAAGAGAGGGGGGTAGAGGAGAGGGGGGGGTAGAGGAGAGGGGGGGGGTAGAAGAGAGGAGGGGGTAGAGGGGGGAGAATAGAGGGAGGGGGGTTAGAAATAGGGAGAGAGAGGGATACGCCATTTTTTACATTTCAATAACCATGAACAGTATAATTGTTTATCATCATGGTTAACATTCATCATAACTTCCATCACTCATCTGTGTGTCCCTGTGTGGGTCTACGTGTCTCTGTGTGCGTTTGTGTCTCTCTGTGTGGGTCTACGTGTCTCTGTGCGAGTCTGTGTCCCTCTGTGTGAGTCTGTGTCCCTTTGTGTGGGTCTACGTGTCTCTGTGTGCGTTTGTGTCTCTCTGTGTGGGTCTACGTGTCTCTGTGTGCGTTTGTGTCTCTCTGTGTGAGTCTGTGTGTCTCTGTGTGAGTCTAAGTCTCTGTGTGATTTTGTGTGCCTCTTTGTGGGTCTGCGTGTCTCTGTGTGAGTCTGTGTGTCTCTGTGTGAGTATGTGTCTGTGTGAGACTGCGTGTCTCTGTGCGAGTCTGTGTGTCTCTGTGTGAGTCTGTGTCTGTGTGAGTCTGTGTGTCTCTCTGTGTCTGTGTGAGTCTGTGTGTCTCTGTGTAAGTATGTGTCTGTGTGAGTCTGTGTGTCTCTGTGTGAGTCTGTGTCTGTGTGAGTCTGTGTGTCTCTGTGTGAGTATGTGTCTGTGTGAGTCTGCGTGTCTCTGTGCGAGTCTGTGTGTCTCTGTGTCTGTGTGAGTCCGTGTGTTTTTGACACAGACACAGACTCACGCAGCTTGCTTTGACAATCTTAAGCGATTAAGGAATTAGGGCAAAACAAAATCCCTGCTTAATTAACACGAGACCCTAACGCATGAGCTTAGAAGCACCATCATCAGCATCTCCACCGCAATCATCACCATCAACTACAAAGATCCCCCGTATAGCCTTTAACAGACTGTTNGGGCAAGTGCTGTTGGTAGCGAGCAGCAATGCCTATGAAGGCCGGAACGGCACACGAAGGGGTGGGTGGCCAGCACCACGCCCGACCGCCTTTGTCTCCCCCAGTCGCGATGTTTACTACACACCACCACCATCGCCACCGCTACCCCAGGTAACTCATTTGAGGCTGAGTCCACCTAAGGGGAGGCCCAAGACCGGATCCATCACTGGGTGTTGGTGGCCGTGAGCGGGAATCGAACTCGGGTCGCCGGGTTCGTAGCGCAGTGTAATGCTAACGGCTACACCACCGCTCCCCATATCACCATCATCATTATTATCATCATCATCATCACCACCACCGCGATCACCGCCTTCACCATCATCACTACCATCACCAATAGCATTACCGTGACAACAATCACCACCGGCATTACTATAATCATCTCCACCATCATCATCGCCATTATCAGCATTATCACATTATCATCACCACCACCATAACCACCATCACCACTGTCATCATCACCACGATTATCACCACCATCACCAATATCATCACCATCACAACCATCACCACCGTCATCATCACCATCACCACGATTATCACCACCACCTCCGCCATCACCATCATCACCACCATCACCGCCACCGTCATCACCACCATGAACACCACCACTATCACCACCACCATTACCACCATCACCACCAACACCATCATCACCACCACCACCACCACGATTATCACCATCACCGCCATCACCACCACCACCATCACCACCACCATCACCACCATCACCACCACCATCATCACCATCATCACCACCATCATCACCATCACCACCATCATCACCATCATCACCACCACCATCACCATCATCACCACCATCACCATCACCACCATCACCATCATCACCATTCACCACCACCACCATCACCACCACCATCACCACCACCACCATCACCACCACCATCACCACCACCATCACCACCACCACCACCACCACCATCCACCACCACCATCACCACCACCATCACCACCACCATCATCACCACCATCACCACCACTCATCACCATCACCACCACCATNACCACCATCACCACCACCATCACCACCACCACCACCATCACCACCACCACCACCACCATCACCACCACCATCACCACCATCCCACCACCATCACCACCACCATCACCACCATCACCATCACCACCATCATCACCACCACCATCACCACCATCACCACCACCATCACCACCATCATCACATCACCTACCATCACACACCACCATCACCACCATCACCACCACCATCACCACCATCACCACCACCATCAGCATCATCACCACCACCATCACCACCACCACCACACTCACCATCACCACCACCACCATCACCACCACCACCATCACCACCACCACCATCACCACCACCATCACCACCACCATCACCACCACCACCATCACCACACCACCACCATCACCATCACCACCATCACCACCACACACCACCATCACCACCACCACCATCACCACCACCATCACCACCATCACCACCACCAACCACCATCACCACCACCACCACCATCACCACCACCATCACCACCATCACCACCACCACCACCACCACCATCACCATCATCCACCACCACCATCACCACCATCACCACCATCACCACCACCATCATCACCACCACCATCACCACCANCACCACCACCACCACCATCACCACCACACCACCACCACCACCACCATCACCACCACACCATCACCACCACCACCATCACCACCACCACCATCACCACCACACCACACCACCATCACCACCACCATCACCACCACCACCACCACCACCATCACCACCATCCACCCCACCACCATCACCACCACCATCACCACCACCACCATCACCACCACCATCATCACCACCATCACCACCACCACCATCACCATCACCACCACCATCACCACCATCACCACCACCATCACCACCACCACCACCATCACCACCACCACCACCACCATCACCACCACCATCACCACCATCACCACCACCATCACCACCACCATCACCACCACACCATCACCACCANCCACCACCACCATCACCACCACCACCACCACCACACCACCATCACCACCATCACCACTACCATCATCACCACCACCATCCACCATCACCACCACCACACCACCATCACCACCACCATCACCACCATCACCACCACCATCACCACCACCACCACATCACCACACCACCACCACCACCATCACCACCACACCATCACCACCACCACCATCACCACCACCATCACCACCACCATCACCACCACCACCATCACCATCACCACCACCATCACCACCACCACCACCACATCACCACCACCATCACCACCACCACCCACACCACCATCACCACCATCACCACCACCACCACCACCATCACCACCATCACCACCATCACCACCACCATCACCACCATCACCACCACCCACCACCACCATCACCACCAACCACCACCACACCACCACCATCACCACCATCACACCACCATCATCACCACCACCATCACACACCACCACCACCACCATCACCACCATCATCACTTCCACCACCACCACCACCATCACCACCACCATCACCACCACCACCACCACCACCACCATCATCACCACCATCACCACCATCACCATCACCACCACCACCATCATCACCACCACCATCACCACCACCACCACCATCACCACCACCACCACCACCATCACCACCACCATCACCACCATCACCACCACCATCACCACCACCATCACCACCACCACCATCACCACACCACCATCATCACCACCACCATCACCACCATCACCACCACCATCACCACCATCATCACCATCACCACACCATCATCACCACCACCATCACCACCATCACCACCACCATCACCACCATCACCACCACCATCAGCATCATCACCACCACCACCATCACCACCACCATCATCATCATCACCATCACCACCACCACCATCACCACCACCACCATCACCACCACCACCATCACCACCACCATCACCACCACCATCACCACCACCACCATCACCATCACCACCACCATGACCACCATCACCACCACAATCACCACCACCACCACCATCACCACCACCACCACCACCATCACCACCACCATCACCACCAACACCATCACCACCATCACCACCACCATCACCACCATCACCACCACCATCACCACCACCATCACCACCATCACCACCACCATCACCACCACCATCACCACCACATCACCACCACCATCACCCCACCATCATCACCACCACCATCACCACCACCACTCACCACCACCATCACACCACCACCATCACCACCCACACCACCACCACCATCACCACCACCACCACCATCATCACCACCACCATCACCACCACCATCATCATCACCACATCACCACCATCACCACCATCACCACACCATCACCACCACCATCATCACCACCACCATCATCATCACCACCTTACCACCACCATCATCACCACCATCACCACCACCACTATCACACCACCACCACCACCATCATCACCATCATCACCACCATCACCACCACCATCACCACCACCACTATCATCACCACACCACCATCATCACCATCACCACCACCCACCCACCATCACCACCACCACTATCATCACCACCACCACCACATCACCATCATCACCACCATCACCACCACCATCACCACCACCATCACCACCATCACCACCATACCACCACCATCATCACACCATCACCACCATCACACCATCACCATCACACCACCCCTCACCACCATCACCATCTCACCACCACCACCATCACCACCACCATCACCACCATCACCATCACCACCATCACCACCATCACCATCACCACCATCACCATCATCACCACCACCATTACCCATGTTGCTGTCTCTGGTGCTGAATCTTGCCCCGCACTGCGCATGCGCGCACCGAGTCCGAAGTGGACGTGGCGCGCGCATCGCACTCGGCCTGCGGCGCCTTTCATTATTTATTTCTTCTTCAATGGTCGCCGGAAGTGCGTCTCTATTGTTACGCGTGACGTCACTATTGTTACGCGTGACGCGTGACGTCTCTATTGTTACGCGTGACGTCTATTGTTACGCGTGACGTCATCGCGCCACCTCATGTACCAAAGAGAAAATAAGAAAATAAATTTCGATTTAAAACTTTCGTGACTGCAGGGATCCATCTTCTTGGTTCTTTCGGTAAAGTCACGTAGAAGGGAAGTGATAAAATAATAAAAATGAAACATAATAAAATAATTCTCACGACGTTTCGGCTACAACGCAAGCAGCCGTCTTCAGGTGAAGAATGAGACACTACGAAGCGTATATATAAGCTCCTAGCTTGGCAGTGTCTCATTCTTCACCTGAAGACGGCTGCTTGTGTTGTAGCCGAAACGTCGTGAGAATTATTTTATTTTATTATGTTTTATTTTTATTATTTTATTACTCCCCTTCTACGTGACTTTACCGAAAGAACCAAGAAGGAGAAATTAAATGATTGCATATCACTGTCAACAACAAAAAACATTTTTTTCTGCCCTGAAGTTTTGCAGCTGTTCTAGACTAATTCGGGTGCTGATTCCAAATCTGATCTCAGATTTTCTCTATCACATCTCATTTTTTATTCAAGTTCAAATTCATGTATTAGGTATAGCTCTGTGAGCCATTCGCTCTTGAATTGGGTGCAACCGCAACAAACAAGAAACAAAAACATGAACAAGAAAACATCTTATGCTACCGCATACCCCATTTTCATTGATTTTACCCGAAATTAACTCTGTCACTTACGATTGCAAGTTGTTGCGAGTCAGTGACTACTTTAGTGTTAAAATATGGTGCTGTATTTTTAGATAGTGTGTTTATAATATCATTTTATGTAGATATCCACATTTATTTAATATTTTTCTTCTGCAGTTTTTATTGAAATGCAATATTTGATATCTCAAAAAACCTGATTAGTCTATGGGCATGTTAGTCTTGTGTTAGTCTATGGGCAATGTTAGTCTATGGGCAATGTTAGTCTATGGGCAATGTTAGTCTATGGGCAATGTTAGTCTATGGGCAGTGTTAGTCTATGGCAGTGTTAGTCTATGGGCAATGTTAGTCTATGTTAGTCTATGGGCAATGTTAGTCTATGGGCAATGTTAGTCTATGGGCAATGTTAGTCTATGGGCAATGTTAGTCTAGTTAGTCTATGGGCAATGTTAGTCTATGGGCAATGTTAGTCTATGTTAGTCTATGGGCAATGTTAGTCTATGGGCAGTGTTAGTCTATGGGTAATGTTAGTCTATGGGCAATGTTAGTCTATGTTAGTCTATGGGCAATGTTAGTCTATGTTAGTCTATGGGCAATGTTAGTCTATGGGCAATGTTAGTCTATGTTAGTCTATGTTAGTCTATGGGCAATGTTAGTCTATGTTAGTATATGGGCAATGTTAGTCTATGGGCAATGTTAGTCTATGTTAGTCTATGGGCAGTGTTAGTCTATGGGCAGTGTTAGTCTATGTTAGTATATGGGCAATGTTAGTCTATGGGCATGTTAGTCTATGTTAGTCTATGGGCAGTGTTAGTCTATGGGCAGTGTTAGTCTATGTTAGTCTATGGGCAGTGTTAGTCTATGGGCAGTGTTAGTCTATGGCAATGTTAGTCTATGGGCAGTGTTAGTCTATGTTAGTCTATGGGCAATGTTAGTCTATGGGCAATGTTAGTCTATGGGCAGTGTTAGTCTCAGTAGCTGGTATCGGTAACACTGAACGCGTTACTCACCGCCATTCGCGCGGCGACGATCTTCTGCCGAGAGGTGAAACGGAAATGTAGCGAAGATAAAACTTTTAAAAAAATAGACTTTTGTTACTTTAAACAACACGCGAGTTTAGTTTTGTTAACTTACGCGGCGCAGGCTTTGCCTAGATTGTGTGTGACTAGGCCGCCATTGGGGGCGGTTGCCATGGACACCAACTCACCACCCCCCCACCACCGCACAAATCTCCTTATCGACGAGGTTTAAACTCGAACGGCGATCGATTCCCGCCGATTAAGAGACGGAGACGGCTTGGGAGTGGGTTAATCGGCGTCGGTGGCGGCCGATGGCAGCGGATGCCGACGGATTGTGACCGATGATCGCGTTACGCTTTTAAGCGGATTGACCGACTCTGAGCCGCCAAGGATCATGGCGGCGGCGGTGGTGGGGGGGTGGCGTCGCCATGGAGACCGCGGGGTGGGGGCGGGGGGGTGGGGGTAGGGGTTAGGTGGCGTCTCCATGGAGACCGTGGGGGTGGGCAGGGGCGTTGCTACGGCCGTGACGTCACGCGAGCGCGCGACTAGATGGGGTGGGGGGGTTGACGTCACGCCCCTAGCTGAGAAAAGGTGTCGTGACGTAATCGTATCTTAAACTTGTCTAAGCTATAGAAATATGACGTCATGTATTTATCAGAATATTTATACTGCAGCAGGAGGAATCCTCCAGAGAGAAAATGAGAAATTAAATAATAGCACACTGGTAGAGTGACGTAGAAAGAAAAATAATTAATTAAATAATAGCATACTGGTAGAGTGACGTAGACAGAGACAATAATTAATTAAATAATAGCATACTGGTAAAGTGACGTAGAAAGGGAAAATAATAAATTAAATAATAGCATACTGGTAAAGTGACGTAGAAAGAGAAAATGAGAAATTAAATAATAGCATACTGGTAAAGTGACGTAGAAAGAGAAAATGAGAAATTAAATAATAGCATACTGGTAAGTGACGTAGAAAGAGAAAATTATAAATTAATAATTGCATACTGGTAAAGTGACGTAGACAGAGAAAATAATAATTAAATAATAGCGTACTGGTAAAGTGACGTAGAAAGAGAAATTTATAAATTAAATAATAGCATACTGGTAAAGTGACGTAGAAAGAGAAAATAATGAATTAAATGATAGCATACTGGTAAAGTGACGTAGAAAGAGAAAATAATGAATTAAATGATAGCATACTGGTAGAGTGACGTAGAAAGAGAAAATAATGAATTAAATGATAGCATACTGGTAAAGTGACGTAGAAAGAGAAAATAATGAATTAAATAATAGCATACTGGTAAAGTGACGTAGAAAGAGAAAATAATGAATTAAATGATAGCATACTGGTAAAGTGACGTAGAAAGGGAAAATAATGAATTAAATAATAGCATACTGGTAAAGTGACGTAGATAGAGAAAATAATGAATTAAATAATTGCATACTGGTAAAGTCACGTAGAAAGGGAAAGTAATAAATTAAATAATTGCATACTGGTAAAGTGATGTAGAAAGGGAAAATAATGAATTAAATAATAGCAGACTGGTAAAGTGACATAGAAAGATAAATAATGAATTAAATAATAGCAGACTGGTAAAGTGACATAGAAAGATAAAATAATGAATTAAATAATGCCATACTGCTAAAGTGACGTAGAAATAGAAAAATAAATGTAATAATAGCATACGACGTTTCGATTGCAACACAGCAATCATCATCAGGTATAAATGAAAGAGAAAACAAAATCTAGTAAACTTAGAAATATAACGTAATACAACACAGAGAGTCGGCTAACATAACAGTCAACACCCTACCTGTATGATTAACGTTCTTCCAAAGATATCACTGGTCAACACACTTTTTCTGGCATTAGGTATTCCAACGGTTTGCTGATTCCAAATCTGGCATCTTTTTGTCTATCAC